>CABFOV010001059.1:60712-75837 GCA_902141375.1 Timema poppense
GGGGGGGGGGGGGGGGGGGGGGGGGCATTAAAATGTATAGGTTTTAAGAGGGTCTTAGAGAAAATTCAAAGAAATGGTAGATAGCAGCTACAGACAACACTGTTGTTGAGGTAAATGTTGGCCTGTACATTCTCCTGTGTCGGTGTATGATTATGAACTTTCTAGTCATAATTCATGATGCATGAACATTATTTGATCCATTCTGCATTTTATATTGCAGGAGAAAATCAATAACATTTCTGGGTGACCTGGCGGTATAGGGGTAAGGTGTCAGACTTCTGTGTGGCAGCCCGGGTTCAATCCTAGGTCCCGGCATAGATTTATCTGATTACCAAACCCCTCCTTCACCTCTGACAAGACATCTTGTGAATGTGTGAATGTGAATGGGAATGGGAATGCCAGGCCTCCACCGTGGTTCGGATTCCACGTTAAACTGTAGGTCATTCATTTCATCTCACAATCACCCTACCATTACACATTAGCGTAAGTGCGTATAACCCGAACGGGTAGTAAGACGCGGTGCTAATAATAATAATAATATTTCTGAAAATATTGTTATTTGACTTTGATATTTATGAGTTAAACCTTCTTTGGTTTAATTTTAACAAATAATAGTAATTTGTAAAGTATGCCACAAAACAAAATTATGAGTGGCAGTTTGGAGTTTTCCATCCCTGGTGTAAGCATATGTTGTTGTTT
The DNA here is from genome assembly GCA_902141375.1 of Timema poppense. Lineage (NCBI taxonomy): Eukaryota > Metazoa > Arthropoda > Insecta > Phasmatodea > Timematidae > Timema > Timema poppense. The sequence goes on from CABFOV010001059.1 coordinate 61,412, forward strand.
TTTACAGATACACAAAAGTTCTATTAAAATACATATTACCTTAGTGATGAAGCTTGAAAATATGTTAATAATATATATTTTCTATTTTGTTCCAGCTGATATGTAAACAAACTCCTCGCTTCACAATTGGAGATTGTGCAGGTGGCCATAGAGCTGACAATCGTGAGAAGAACAGAGATGTACTTATTGTGCCACGTATGTGCTTTATTATGGTTATATAACACAACAAATGTATAACTCAAAAGATTTTTCTTGCACAAACTCACCATCTTTAATCGGTGAATAATAACCCTTAGTAAAAAAAAACTTTAATTCATAACTCATGGTGTATATAACATTTCTAGTAGAGATTAGTTAAACTCAAACCCTATATGGCTTGAATAAGAATCTTACATTTTCTTTCGAATCTCGAATCCAAATTTTAATCCTCAAATTTTTAAAAAGATTTAATTTCAAAGTGAAAATATTTCAAATTGAATTATAAAAAATTTGTTTAAAATTTAATTTTAAAAAGTTGTTCAAGGGTTAGTTCTACTGACAAATGTTATTTTGTTTTCATGTTTACTAGGTTATAAACAACAACGAAAACACTTTATTTGTAATTTAAATATATTAATACAATTTTGTCCTATTTAGTGAGTTTGTTATTCTTTCAACTACTAAAGTCTCTATAATTCAATTTACCAACTGCGTAAAATTTTTATATCAAGTCAATGTTTTCATAAATGTACCTACATAAGATTTTATTTTAATTATTTATTTAAAACTGCGTCTTACTACTTGTTCGGGTTATACGCTTAAGTATTAATTACACTAATGAATTAGGAATTGGGAAGGTTGAATTTAGAGGAAGTGAACCCGCATTTGCGTGGAGGGAGAGTGGAAAACCATTTAGGAAAAACAACCGCCAGTTCACCCGAATGAGATTTTAACCTCGATCTCCCCGTCCTCGGCAGTCAAGCTCAACACAACTAGCGCGTTAGCTAACTACACCACTGAGGTGGGTCCTACCTACATAAGATGATTTTTTGAGATCTTTACAAATCTTGAATCCTTAGAATACAATAGGATTAGAAGGATTCAAGTTTCCTAAATCTGTTTTTTTTAATCGGTTGAAAATGCAATTTCCTAACAAAAATATTTCAAGAGAAAATATTCTTATAATTGACGGTAGGTAGGTACAGTTAAAAAATGAATTGAGCAAACGGAAATAAAAACATTAGGTATTAATTTATCAACGAAGAAAGAAAGACTGCGCACATTGCACTGTCTTGGAAGCAGCCATTAGGCTCCTCTTTGTCTAGTGGTAGCAGTGTAAAATGTAAACTGTGGTTTACTTTTCATTGTGTAAGTCATTATGGTGTTTGTATTTCTATTGGTTCTTACTCCGTTTTCTTATGTAGTCTTCTGTGAATTAAGGTATATAGTATATACTTCAAAGTGACCTTAACAGTAAATATTGAAAATGTACCATATTATAAGCCATTATAAAGAACCTGTACACCTCTTAATTTCTTCTCATACCTTTCACACTTCCCACGTCTTCACACTTACCACGTCTTCACACTTCCACATTCACACATTGTTTTGATATTCAGAATTTATTCCTTTTTCATAAAGAAACACATAAAACACAAAGAAATATATTATATGGAACTACATGCTTCTTGAGAAATTTGAAAAATAGCTGAAAATTTACAGTGTTTCCAAATTGATGCAACAGAATGGAGGCTTGAATAGATAAAAAAATCAATAATTAAAAATATATGTAAGACCAACGAAGATTAAACGTGAAATCAGGCAGGTATCCAGAGGTGGGACTCATGGGGCTGAAGCCCCCCTACCCCAAAATCTAAACAAAATTAAAAAAGTATTATGAACAGATAAAAATGTATAAAATTATCTTGTTAAAATATTTTGTATTGTAGCAATAAATTAAAACAATACAGGAGTAATTAATTTCACTTTCACTTTCTTAACTGGACTAATGAATAATAAAATGTAATACATATATTCATAAATTCCTACAAACACACACACACAGATAAAAATGTCAATATTTCATAAAAAAATATATTAGAGTTGATCCATGCTTGCATTGCATTCACTAATAATTAATATACTTTTTATGACTTTTATTAAAAATGTATTAGTTTAAAAAAAAAATATATGTAAAATTAGTATATGTTTTGATTAAAAAATATTAAAAGTATATCAATAATTAGTGAATGCACTAATGGGACTACTTAAAGATGTTTTTATATGAAACATTGATATATTTTTCTCCCTGTGCAGGTCAGATTCGTCCGCCCCCCTCTCCCCTTAGTCTTGAGATGACCATCATCATTGGAAAATATTTGAAGAATGGGCCCCCTCTCCCCTGAAAGAAAATTTTGTATACATGCCTACATTGAAATAATAAATAAGTAAAAAATAATAATAATAATAAGTCTCAGACTCAAACCACGCAAGATATCTATATAATCAAGCTTCCATTCAGTTGCATCAATTTGGCAACACTGCAAGTTTTCAGTTATTTTTCAAATTCTTCAAGCATGTAGATCCATAAAATTTTGTTTTTGTGTGTTTTATGTGTTTTCTCTTTATATTAAAATGTAATATTTCTGGAAACAAAAACGAGTGTAAGAATAAATGAAGAGAGAAGTGTGTTTGTTCCTATCTAGGCCTAACCTAATATCTTTTAAAGTTGGGTTCCTTCACTATCACTTAATTTACATTATTTTACATTGTTTCTACACTGTATCATTGTGTATTGTGCATTGTGCATTAATTAAAGTGGGTTGTAATAACTTCTTTTTTAAATTAGTTAAAATTTATTAGTGATTATATATTCTAATACTGTAGTTGAAAATATATATTTATGGTTTCAGCTGATAACTTCAGACCATATTTAACATCTTTCCAAGGGAACAACTTCACAGACTACATCAATGCTGTATTTGTCGATGTAAGTAAGCATATTTTTATTGTTAGTATTACTATTTTTCTAAATTTAATTTTACCTATATTGGTATGGTTTAGTGCAGGGGTCTGCCAAGAGTGGCACACAGAACAATTTCCAATGTCACACTGGGCGATTTGAATACAAATAATATAATATACTTATATTTAATTAAAACCATTGATCTGAGTAGTTAATTTAATAACGTATTTTATGTTTCAATGATTCAATTGTTTTGTTTTAAAATTTCAAAATAATGTTTTCGGAACTTAAAATTTTGCAAAACACATTTATAGCTTTTGTATTTATTCTGATTCATCTGATTTATATTATATTGTTAAGTATTCAAGAAACATTAGTTATTTAATGTATTTGATTTAGAAACATTTTTATATTTGCATTTTACAAGATCAACTTAAATTTGTATTAATAGTTGTGCTAAATAACTAGTATAGAGATACAAATGATTTGGATGGGCTTAAGTTGGTTGGCACGCTGAGCTACCTAATTTTTAATATTATTTCAGCTCAACACTACTAAAAGTTTGCCAACCCCTGGTTTAATGTAGGCCAATTTATTGAGAACAATGCAACGTGCAAACAATGTAATTTTATATAATAATTTACTGAAAATTTTATAATGTCCTGGCTATAGTCTTATAAGCCTAGTTAAATTTATGAATATTTAATAATTAGGGTGACCATATCCTGACTACGGTAACGTGAAACATTCACTATCAACGATAATAAATGTGATCATTCACACCTTTTACCTTTAGTCCGCACAACAAATTTGTTTTCAGCTATAGGAAAGAACATGTACCTTGATTTCCTCTTGAATGATCTCAACAGGGGCTACAATAGTCTTAAGGTGTGTTTAAAACACATTAAGATAGTGTCCTTTAGGTGATTGTGTGGGGTAGCGCTCGGCTGCCTAGCAGTTTAATGTCAGAGTGTGACAGTAAGAGTTACAAAGTTTAGCAAATCAAACCCCACCAGGTGGCGCCCTATAATGCCAACTTTTTTTTTTTTTTTTCAGTTTAACTGTAACAGGGACGTACTGTTATGTTATATTATTCATCTAAGTCTCTGAGAAAAAAATAGCAAAAATGTATATGCTATCATAAGTTTAAAAACAATTCCCAAATGAAAAAAAAAACTCACAAAAGTGATTTTTGCACAGACAACATATTATTTTTCTCTTTTACTTCCCCTGTTGGGACTAACTTTATAGCTAATGATTTTTTCTAGTTGACATCATTAGGGGCCTACTTTAAGATTCCCATGCTTTCTCCCTACTTTAGAAGTACCATTATTAACCTAAAGAAGAAGCTGGTCTCAACCAGCTGGTGTCAGTCAAGTGGTTGTGACAGGGGTGAGGTGGAGGGGTGACTAGTACTTGAGAAGCTTACCATGAAAGCAATTCATGCATGAAACACTTTTCCCTTCAACCCGAGCTGAAGAAATTTACTTATCTTGACTAAAAATTTGTAAGAAAATATACTAAACTAAGTTAAAAATTCAATTGAAATATATACGGTACTGAAATCAAATATAAATCAGACTATTGTTTTACTAAAGTAGGTTTTCTGTGGAATATTTAACCTCTCAGAAAAACAATATAAAACAAATGAGTTAAAAAATACAGTTAATATTTTTTTAGTGCCAGTATTTGTATAGATAATTTGGAATTATAGAAAGTTTTCCTGTTTGTACACTAGAGAAATACATACAAATTATTGTTAACTACCGGTACTTTTAGGTTTAACTCTGACAACATAGTTTTGTGTAATGTGCTCGTTCAAATAACTTTAAAATATTTTAGTTTCAATCCAGTTTAAATGGAAGTAGAAGAACTTATATATTTCTGGTTGAGAGTGGTGTTATAAAATCTTTCGTGTCGTATGTATGATATCTGCCAAACCACCAAGGAGATATAACATCACCCTCCCCTTCTTAACAATGTTAGTGCACCTCTGAAGTGTATATTTCTGTTTTAGGGATACACAAAGCCACGTGAGTACATTGTGACAGAGTGGCCTTTGAAGAATACGTGTGGCGAGTTCTGGTCCTTGGTGTACGACTATGAATGTTCCGCTGTCGTCGTGTTGTGTGTGCCTCCACTGAACTCGGTGAGAAATATTATTTGTTCAATTTGGTGCTCCATGGCTCGGAGAACACCTGCTGAGTTGAGAAACTCTATTTACAACTAGGTAGCTCCATAGCTTGGAGAACACCTGCTGAGTTGAGAACTTAACATTTACACTTGTTCAGTATAACTCTTAAGTCTTGGATGAATGTTAGTGTAATTTCGAATTATCACCTCTTTAAAAATGTAGAATAGTATTTAAAGTATAATTTAAAAAAAGTTGTTTAAGATGGGATGAAAGGGGAAGCAAGAAAAACCGAGTGTTTTTGCAGTTTTTATGGCAAAACATTTTATAAAGTAAAATATTGCTCCTGTACAAACATAGTTTGATTTTCTCCACATACCGACCTCAACATTTCTTGATTCTTTCTCAAGGCTGTCCTGGAATTTATGACAGCTTTTTCTGTTGATTTAAGAAGTTTCTCTTCTAATGCTGTTATATTCATGACATATATTCAGGAACTGTTGATATCACCGCGCGAAGAAAATTAAACTTTATGTTATTATTGGAACGATATTTTATTTATATTAACTAACAAAATGTTTTACCATAAAGACTGCAATAGCACTGGCCTTTTCTTGGCTTGGTGTCAATGACAAATTTATTTTTTTGGGGTCAAATCTATGATGTCACAAACAACAAATAAATTACTTTTTATGAAAATTTATTATATTAATTAAATGCTATCCTTTCTTGTGATTTAGTTCGGTTTTTTTTTTAGCAGCACATTTTTACTTGCCATTCAGTTTATACACTGTGTTTTAGTTACCCTCCCAACCACACAAGTCAATATCATTCCTTTTACCAATTGATTAAAACTGTTATTTGAAGTCAAGGTCTTCATAATTGTATTCAAGATACTTTTTGGAGATTTATATGAATCTTGAATCTCTCAAATGCCAAATGATAGTGAGGAGTTCAAGTGTCCCATTTCTAGTTTCTTTACTGCGGTTGAGTATGAGTCAACTATATAAAGTACAAATTGTTCATCCAAAGCTGATATATATAAGTTTAAGAATAATTTAAATGGAACACGTTAACCAAGGAGAGTTTCCTAAAGATGCGTGACATCCTCTGTCACTATTGAGTAGAGGTGTGCGAAACTTCGAAATAAACATCAGCTTCGACTTCACTTCCAAACAAATTTCGGCATCAAAGCTTCACCAGTAAAAGTATTGACACCTAAAATACTCTATTTATGTTCAATAATAGCTATTTTGAGCTGTTTTGTACATTGCAAATTAATATTAATGTGGAGAAAATTCTGAAGTAATTGAATTGCATGTTGTGAAGTAACTTGATTAATCAGAATGAAACAAAATATCATAAAAAATTATAACATAAAACATACTCCAAGTAATTTTAGTGCATAAGGTAATATATATAACAACAATATATTTTTTTTAAGCGTAAAACAACTAAAAGAACATTCAAAATTCAGTTTGGCTTCGAGAATATTTTATGTATTTGACTCGAGTTTGCCTCAAATTGAAAAAGTAGACTTAGCACACTCTTACTATTGAGTATCTGATCTGCACTTGTTAGACATGGACATTTATAACATTATGGCCAATCATTACATGCTAATGTTTACACATACACAATATATTAATTATACTAGTGTAGTAAACATGAGAAAGGTAGAATTTTGAGGAAATATACCCATATTTGCATGGAGGTAAAGTGGGTTTAAGAAATATCACCTTCATTGCACTTGGGCAAGAATCCAAAACCTCACCTTCCTGTTATCGGCAATCCAGACAACACAAACCACATCAGTTACTTTGAAGTAGGTAAAAAAATTAACCCAAGCACTGATAGTATATTTATTTTAAATCATTATTAAACTTAAGTCAGTTTACATCAAAGATAAATGGAATGTTAATAATTAGTGTTAAAAATGTTTTGTTTTATTTTTCCTTAGCAAAACCATCCTTCCTTTTGGCCTGAGGGAAGACACTCAAAGAAGTATGGGCCAGTTTTCACTATTGACCACATCTCACACAATCATTACAGCAACATCAAGACTTGGGTTTTTAGAATCAACAAGAAGGTAGAATGTTTGCTGAGCAAACTTACCATTTGCTTGTGATTGAGCATGTATTATTAATTGGTACAACTATTTCATGAGACTTATGATCATAAACAAATTATCATTTTGTCTCTTAGATGTTAGCCTGAATGTATTTTGCTTATACTTCATGAAAAAATGGGAAAGTCCTAACATACAAATACCGAAATTGTTTCCCAGAGTTTCAATTAAACTCTAAGATGAAATAGGGTGGAGGGCAATTTAAAAAACTAATTTATATTTTATTTATTTATATATATTGTATAGACTGACCTTCATATAATGAAGTGGATGGTTCTATTAAAAAAATTCGAGACATAGAAACTTTGGTGTATAGAAATTATCTTTTTAATATATGATATTGTGTAGTCTGTTGTATTTAAAAATATCTCCTAATTAGTGCATTAATTAATAAAGTGTTTGACACTGTGCTTGAGGGAAGACTAAATTTAACCACAATATTTTTTTTCACATTCCACTGTCCACATTCATCAACAACTCAATCTTTTCCACAAAACTGAGAGATTTTCTTTTTGTCATCTTGAACAAGCACTGTCAATTATAGATACTGAAACGAAGTGAATCTGATTTATGTAGGAGAAAGGCTACTTGAGGATAGGGGTGAGAGGAGTGTGGAGACAATACCACCCTGCTAAGCGACTTGGCAGCGTCACAACGACCTTGACCAAACATTTCCTTCTTTCTCTTACAACATCTCCATTTTATTTTTTATCACTTGTTTTTCTTAACCATCATCATTACTGGGAGGAAAATCTCAACTCTTCTTTAAAAAAAAAATCGATATAATTAATTTTTTTCTATGTAATGTCACGAGGATTCACCAAAACTTTGATACATAGAGCATTTTGATATATGGAAGTTCGATATCATGGAGGTCCCACTGTATTTGAATGTATACTCTACAATTCTTAGTTGTGGAGGAGGGGAGGAGCATATTTGCGCTTGCTTCAGGAGACAAAGAGCCTGTTAGCTAGATCCGACTCAAAAGTTAAGAGACAGACCCATTATATAACAGTTATTATAATTGCTAATTTTACAGTTCAATTTTAAAAGGAAGGGCCTTTCATGCCGGCATCATGATCCACTTACGTTAACTTAAAGTTAACTTAATGTAAAGGATCTCCTCTTGTATTTAAATGGAAGTGATCACAATGCAGTTAACTTAACATAAGAGATGTCCTGGGTGGTCTTTTACTTTAAGTGAATGTTACTTAAAGGGTATCATGTGATCTAGGCAGCCAATCATTATGCGAGTGATGTCAACAGGGCTATTTAGTAATTAATTTGTTGGTTTTAAGACCAAGGTCTACTATTTAGCTTATGTTCTAGTGATTAGACATTGAAACAAAGTAATTAAACTAAAATAGGAAAACTAAATTTATCAAAAACGTTTGGTAATAGATATTTATTATATCAATTGAAAACTGTAAACATTCACAGATCATCAATGTACAAATATTACAAATTACAGATACTCGAGAATGCAGATGTTTGGCTAGAGTTATGTTAAGTTACGTGAATATTGATCACACATCTGTTTTCTTAATTAAAGTTAATTTTAAGTGAACATTACGTTAAATTGATCGTGATCTCGGCATTAGAAAATACAAAAATTCTTTTTGTGGCCAACATGACTAACACTTTACTATCTGAGGAGTATTATTTTCTAGGTATTGATAATATTTATCAAAAGTGACTGTTGCAGATCACATGATTTGATGCATGGATACTTCAAGAATGCTTCCAGATGCATGCAGCTTGGTTTTTAATGACTAATTACTTCCCGAAGAGTGCTTCCAAAACATTATGTTTCAAGCAGATTTTCACAAATTGTTTATATTATTTTGCTGTGCCAAATTATACAAATCCAAGTTTCTATTTTTACCCATTTTACTGGTTGTACAGGTTCTATGCAAATTAAAATCATTCAAGAATTCAGAATGGGTAATTGAAATTTAAGGAAACATGGCACCATTCACTTGAAATAATGGTAGTAAAACAACCGTGAAAATACTTGCTTCGGTGGCCGCATGGTCTAAGGCGTCACTATCGCAATATACTATACTGCCCATGATGGGGATATTGGGGTTCAAATCTCAGTCAAGTGTACTGAGAAGTTTTTTTTCCAAAATAATTTTTCACTCTTCCTCTAAATTCAACCATCCTCATTCCTTTTAAAACTGAGAAATTGTCAACACTAGTTTCAAAAGTCAAATATTTCACAATTCACTTTGATTGCAATTAAGTTTGTTTTGGAAATAATGATGACTAATTATAATTTATTTTGGAAGCACTGGTTCTGGGATTGCTAGTTAAATGTTCTTGCTTCAAACACTTAAAAAAACAAGATGAATTTTTTAATTGCATGGTTTGTGTATAGGACAGTAAGCAAATTCACAGACGCTCCATTTACGTGTCAGGGGATGATCATCGCAAGGTGAGTCAACAACTTTTCTCTCTAAAGTATCTCCTACTCTGTTTTACAACTTTAGAACATGTGAAGAGAAACGTCATAGGGATTTTGTTCCTTTACAGATCGAGTGGTTGCTCTTGGAATAGCTTATTTACCTATTTTTCTTCAAGTTGATTATTTGTTCAACATGAAGTCCATATACTAGCATTTTTCTACTCCGCGAAATAAAACTAAATTGAATCTTTTTACAAAATTGATTAGGTAGGTCCACTGGACTTTTTAAATGTGAATTATGGCCAATTTTAATTTAATTTGATTTAACGAAAACATACCAACAACAAAAACAGTTCCCTCAGCCTAGTCAGTTTATTACCCTCAACTAAAGAATATTGGTATAAGATGTGTTTAAACCATATATTATAATGGTCGTAAAGTAACCAAATAAAGAAGCGGAAAAAAAGAAACAATGCCTAAGAAAGTTAAATGATTTTTTTGACCTTCTGTATTGGATTTGTTATGTATTTAAAAATTTCGCTTAAGTTCTATTTATTGCACTATATCAAAATAAGTGTTGATTGGTTACCACTTTTAACCAAAAACTAATATTTTATTTAGCAAAATTCAATAATTTTATTAAACAGTGTCTAGTTATTAGGAGCTTGAAAGTTCATTGCCGCACTTATAAAAGTATTCCACCTATCCTTATCTTGAGCTAGTTATATCCAATCCATTCTAATGTTATCCTCCCATCTCCATCTAGGACTTCCCAATGATTTCTTTCCATTGGGTTTGCCAGTCCCCCTGAACACGATTCTAGAATCTTCCATTCACTATTCATGTACTTCCTATCAATATTTTCTAGATTTGATTATCTTAACAATTTCTTGTGATGATTACAGGGTATGTAACTCATCATTAGGTGACCTCTACTCCTTTTTATCTTCATACTTTTTTCGGATAAATATTTTCCTAAGTACTAGAGTATACTAAATTTCTTCCCATTATCTAAAGTAAGAATTGTGAGAAACAAGGATAGTAGATGTTAGATATTTACAAGTTGCGGTTATTACAATGGGTTTTTTAATAATAAAAAAATACTGTCAAGAGATACACTGCTAATGTAAAATTTAAATACATATTACATGTTATAGATCAGTTTTATTGTTCTTCATTTTTTAGCACCGCATCCTGCTACCTGTTCAGGATATGTACTAATTACACAAATGAGCTAGGGATCAGGAAGGTTGAATTCAGAGGAAGATCACTTTAGAAAAACAAATCTCAATACACCCGAGCAGGATTTTAATCCCAATCTCCCTATTTTTGGCAGTCACACAAGAGTGGTGCCTTAGACCATTCAGCCACTGAAGTGGGTACATACACCAATTAAATGACTTTAAATTTCTATGTTCACATATTGTTTCCCCACAGAAACTACTGTACTTTTCTGCTTAGTCCAAACAATCTTTGGTTCCTTTTAGTTCAGATCAGAGGTTTTAATGTACCTGTTGTTAATACATGTTTTGTTAAAATTTTAATTTTTAAAACATGGACTTATATTGGAGCTATCTCGAAAGGCAGTTCATTGTTATACCTGTGTATACAATTTTGTGATTAAAGGTCTTATTTACATTATTATTAATGTTATGACCAAGACACGATCACATACAGCACACTTGTAATATGTTAACCATTATCATAACATTAAATTGTAACATTTCAATTCTTATTTGTTAAAATACAAGTAGATCAAAATTATAGAATACATTTTTCATAACTAGTGTGAGTGTGACTTTTTTGAATGAAATAAAACTCGATTAAATGTTGACTTTTCAATGATCTTACATTGATAGTTTCATGGTATAATTAACTTGTTTGATCACAAGTACCACACTAAAAATGGAAAATACCGAGGAAGCTACATCTCAAAAAATACAATATTGTCACTTTCCTAAGTAAAATTTAATCAATTAATCTCGATCAAATAAAGTGTATACATTTGGTGCAACCAACTTTATTTGTTAGATTTCCCCAAATAATCAATAACCAAACTCCAAATGTGATGATCCTTAATTGTGCATTACTACAACGATTATAATAAGATGAATAGGACTGCATCGTATGTTGGTTCATCATAAAATCCACAGGCCACATGGTATCACGGAACAGTCCACAAGGTTGGTATACCTGGTCTAACCCATCACTATTATGTTAGACAAGATTTCCGGTGACGGGGAGATACCTAAGGGTTTGAATCTGTCAAATGCACTGAGGCTGGGTTTTTTTCCTAAATGGTTTCTTACTCTCTCTTCGTGCAGATGCTGGTAAATTTCTTTAAAATTCTACCTATATCATCTCTAAAGCATTAGCATTAATAAATGTATTTAACCTGTACAAGTACTAAGACACTGGGAGGGGAGGGGGGTGGAACTCCTCAATGAAAGGTAAGATTTGAGTATTGATTCACTTGCTACACATTCACTGCATGACAAGTGTTTTCCTCTTGTATCGTTCAACTCGCGAGAAAGCAGGGGTTGATTTGTTTTGCAGATAGTCTCGCTGACAGAGCTGATGGCGGGAGTTAAGGCCCCTCCACGGACAGTGCAACTGTTTCAGTTGGGCTGCTGGCCCATGGGCCACAAGGTCCCCACTTCAACAAATTCATTAGTTGAGCTTATGAACATGGTGGAGAGATGGCGCCAGCGTACTGACTACGGACCTGTAACAGTGGTATCACCGTAAGTTCTAACATATGTTTAAATAATTCATTGTTTAATTCAGGGAAGGGCTCATTTTTGTCCTACTTTTGAGGAAAACCACCTACTTTTCCTACTTTTTGACCTCGAGAAGAAAGAAACCATTTGGTTTGTAGATGTTGAAGTGTGGATCTTCCTTTTTGCAGGTAAGTTGGGCAAAACAAAATTTTACATCATAATGTTTCACGCAGTTTGAATAAATTCGAATTTTATGTCCGAAAGCTTGTACAGTGGTTTTGAAATTCAATGGTTATAAAATTGATTTTGGAGGTAGTGTTATAATGAAATATTTCCAACTAGAATAGGCTAAATTAAAAGACTTGTTAAAGCTATCCTTGTGTTACCCCATTCAAATACTGATGTTGAGCGAGGATTCTCACAAACATCAAACTATCTTACTGAGACATCCATCAGAGGCATGCAGTCTACCAAAGATGGTCTTAAACATCACAACTATCAGTGCAACACAGTATAATTCACAAAGAATTTCATCAAGAAAGGACGCGAGTCCCATAAGTTGTACTTGGTTAGACTCGAAGAAAAGAAGAAACGAGAGTAAAAAGATAAAGATAATATAAAAAACAAAAGTGAAGAGTTTCAAGCAAATAGGAAAGGTTTGGAAAATAAGTTGCAGGAAGCTAAAGAGGCAATACAAAAAGAGAACCTGTTAGAAAAGTAAGAATCAGAAGCTAAAGAAGAAGTTCAATCTTACAAATGATTAGTGGTAGAAGCGCATGAAAGGATTAATAATGCAATGAAAATCAATGATCGGATAGGTTTGCAAATAGCTCAAACTACGTTAGAAGCTCCGGGCAAAAAAATGGAAGAAAGTGACTCTGCTTTTGAGAAAATAAGAAACAAACAAAAGCAAATTCAAAAGAGGAAGACAACAATGTTGGACCACTTTTGTGCAAGTCGATATGAATCAAAGAAACCCAAAAACAACTGAAAGAGTGAGTAATTTATTTTTTTGGCATATAACTTTCGAATGATTAAAAAAAATTATTTTTTTAAATTCTGATGTTTCACAGATTATTTTAAAAATGCATTTTATTTTAACCTATGTCATCTTGTTATGATAATGAACATCATTATTGTAATAATTACCTTTATTATTACTATTTTGTTACACTACCATTCTTTCCAAATTTGGATTTGTAATGAAACTCGAACTAAAATAAATTCTGTACTAAAGAGAAAATAAATTAAAGGGGAGGGGGGGGGGGATAAAAAGAGGATTTCCAGGGATTGATGATAGTTGAACATTCCTCTTTTCTCCTTTTTCTTCTTCTTTTATAAAATACTTTTTCCTATTTTTGCTACAGGCCCAATAACATAAAACATTGTTCTTAATTATTTATTTTATTTTATTTTATTTCGACACTATGAGGTGAATATAGTGTTTTTAACATGTCCTACTTTTTCATCAAAATGGCAGTCCTTCTTTTCCTACTTTTTGACACACAAATTATGCTATGAGGCCTGCCAGGGCCATAGAGTCGATATGTCAAGCCTTTGACTCCAACTTTGACTTCGACTCCTCTATGTTTCTATTGTCAGACTCCTTCATAAATGGCTAATGTATATTAATTAGTAATAATAAAATGATTTAGGGCCTAATGGCTATGAAATATATACTAAGGCAGTGTATAAACACTCTACAGTAATGTAAAGTAGGTAAGTAATAGTAAAGGGAGCCTCCATTAAATATTTCTGAAAATTCAAAACAATGTGTAACTGTGGAAGTTTGAAGATATAGGAAGTGTAAAAGTTGATGAGAAAAAGAAGAGAAGAAATGAAAAGAAAGTGTGTTTGTTTCTATCAAGGTGTAATCTACCTATCCTTTCAGATTAATTAGTAATAACAAATATACTGTGTAAAATGCTCCAACACAGATTATTTCATGAGACACTTCTTTGGTGTTGTGAATTTATATTTGAATAAATTTGTCACTCCAAATTACAAATATTAATTCTAAATTAAAAAATAATAGTTATAATTATTGTTGCTTATGTTATATATATATATATATATATATATATAGATATATATAT
>CABFOV010001059.1:75933-93300 GCA_902141375.1 Timema poppense
TATATATATATATATATATATATATATATATATATATATATATATATAACATAAGCCAATATTGTTAAAATATAATAAAATATTAGGTTTTACTTTGAAGCCGTACTCTGTACATTTTACCGACTCAACCCTAAACTGCTTCTGACTCTGACTCCACAGGCCTTGTTTAGTAATTAAGGTGCAGAGATGACTCAAAGTGAAATTTTTGTGTTACAGAGATGGTCGAGGCCGTTGTGGTGTTTACTGTGCAGCTAATGCTTGTATAGAGCAGGTCATCCAACACGGGGAAGTGGATGTGTTCCAAGCTGTGAAAACTGTACGTCGCCATCGTCCACAGCTTGTTGAGAACATGGTAACTTACTAAGTGCTACAGAAGAATATTATACATTCAATAGATTTAGTTGTGCTGAAATATTACCTTAGTTGAAAGAAAGCAACCAAACTTGGGATGTCTGCCATTATTGTCTAAGTTTTCAATGTTGTATGACCAAATTTGGTTTACATATTTGCTCTCTTCATTGATAAATAAACTCAAGCCTTGTCTAGGGGTGTGGTGTAACTTATGATCGGTTAAGAAGAGTTGGATGTACCTGTAAATTGTTCTCATCACTCAGTAGGACACTCATTGGTCAGATATCAATGAACATACATTTACATGTGAGTTAACTAGAGCAGAATCTACATCTGATTGGTCAATTGAAGATCAAGTACCTGAGAATATATTGAATATATAGTTTTAACAAGCTCTGCCTACCTTGTCAATTTGCGAATGGTCTTGTAGGTAGCTAAGAGCATTATAACATTTAGCTTCAGTGAACAACCTATCTACTTTGAAAGACTGGTTTGAATCCTGGTTGAGTTTATATCAGAATTTAGCAAGTGATAGCTCAGAGTTTAATATGAGTGTATAAAGCGAGTGTAGCAATGAAGGACTATAGAAGTTGGCTTGGAGGGTCACAATAGTATTTGTCATTATAATAGCATTCTCATAGTATTTAAATATAATTTATTATATATTTGAATTAATATTAAATGATAAATTGATTGTAAGAAATGAGCACAATGTGAAATATTTCATAGTTAAGCCTTAAATGCTCAACTGGCTGATCCGTCGGCCAATTAAGTAACTGCTAGGAAATCTCTGTCAATCCATAGGCCCTATAAAAATTTGGTCTTTTAATGTCACATACGATTACTAGATGGCACCACAACACTTTGGTATGACTATTAGTCTTTTCTTTTTTCTTTTCTTCATTAGATGGCACCAAAAATTATACTATATCTTTTTTTAGCAAATTAAAAGTGTTGATCCCACATGTAGCAAGTTGTTACCTTAGTAATATTGCACATTGTGTTACTCATCATGAAGCACAAACGAAGGACAGTGTTCTGGTGTGCCACAATGGTGCTGGATAGCCCAAGAGCCCAGTTGTTTCAGAGAAAGCAGCACTCATTACCCTTAGTTTTCTCTGCTCTCATATGAGAAGATTATAAGGAAATGTCGACAATAATTTAAAATGTAATGACAGGTTTCACTCAAAAATGCATCTAGTGTATGTAGTGATCATACAATATCATGATTGTAAATCTCATAGTTGTGAAATATTGGAAGAGAATAAAATTGAAAGGCAAACTAAAAGATTAAAAAATGTTAACAATGGTTACGTGTTAAAATAAACATTTGGGGGAGGGGGGTAAGGCAAGCCCCCCCCCCCCTCACCATTTACTGCGGGCGCCCATGGGTAATTGTATTATATTTGGAAGAAGGTATAAATAAGAAAGGGGGATAGAAAACATGTAAAAGGAGCAAACACAATATGGCCTTTACATTGAAAAGAACACAGTTTACATTTTATATTGCTGCCACTAGACAGTATATAGTAGTTAAACTAAAGTATTCATAAACTTTTTAGCATATTTAATGGTTTTAATTGAAGACTATTGAAACACAAATTTAAAAAAAATGCTAACACCATTGTCTATATATTTACACTTTACTATAGATAAACAATAAAAACATGTTCATAAACAAAACAGAAGTAAAAGTAAATTATCAATAAAGGAATGTTTGAAATTCACCCTATCATTCTTGATCATAAAGATAACGCTCACCAAGTCAACCATTCATTGCTGCCATATATTAATAAAGTCAAATCACTTATACAAAAGAAAATTACAATTCCTAAAAAAAAAAAAGTTTATTTTCTTGTGCATGTAATGTGAACATAATAAATTAAAATAAAGAAAGGTAGGCCTACACCTACCTGACTTGGAGACTCGAGCATAAATATTTGCACATTCATTCAAAACAAACTATTTGTTTAACAATGAGTTGGCCCAATGACTCTATGGGATACAAAGGGAAAAAGAGCGGGAACTTATAGCCCATAATTTATAAATAGGTCTTTATTAATTAAAATTATCATGTGTATGCACAAGACAATTTAAATATCAATTTCCATAATGGGTGTGTGTGTGTGTGTTAGTAAACAATTTGTTAAAATATGGTTATTTTTATCTAATGATAATATATTAAATATGCATGGAAAACATTAGAGGGATGAGGTTTAAAATTGTTTTTATTCTTTGGGGCGTCAGGACAGAGTTTTTACTCCAACTTCCCCCTCCCCCTCCCCACCAGATACTCCATATAATTCTACCATCTGCATTTTTGTTCATAAAACATACCTAATCACGCTGTTTCCTCTTCGGGTAGGCAAGAAACTGTGCAAATCGCTCAAAAAACTACGCCATACCTAATACATTTCCACTTTCTCCACACTTTCCTATCCCTTCGCTTCAACAACATCCATACACATTTGTCTACAACATTTAGCCATGCCTTACATGACCTACCCCTTTGTTTTGATCTACACACTCTACCTTCATATATTTGCTTCGTCACTCGATTCAAACTCATCCTCTCAACATACCCAAACCAACGTAAGATACTTCTTTAAGATTTAACGATTAGATTCCCTTTCAAACCACACTCCTTCAGCACCCATTCATTACTGCTCTTATGTTTCTGCTGACAAACCCACGCTTCACACCCATAAAACACTTTTGGCGTTAACACACTTTTATATACAGTACTGCCATCAATACCACTTCATTCTTTGCAATAGTCCACATAACATCCTACTACTCTCTGAGATGCATTCACTCATCTGTCGATTTCAAAATCCATCATTCCATTTTTACAAAACATTCTGTCCAGATTCACAAAATAATTCACTTGTTCTAACAGTTTTCCATTTATACTAAGCTTACAATCACTTCCTAATACGTCCTAATCAAAAACTATCACCCTAGTTTTGGAGACATTTATACGAAGATCTATTCTACCTGTCGCCGCATTCAAACGATTTAATGCAGTTTGCAAGTCAAGTTGACTTTCAGCCATTAATATGGCATCATCTGCATATAACAGCACATTCACATTACCTATTGGTATACCAATCACGTACTCACAGGCATCCCTTGTACACTTATCCATGAATGCATTAAACAACCATGGTGGCATAACACAACCTTGTTTAACACCCTGATCAATGTCAAATCATTCAATCAATGCTCCATCCATCCTAACACACGCTTTACTTCCATCATATACCACCATAATTGTCCTGAAGTGTCGATGCACCGTCTTACCTTCTAAAGGCAATGAATGACATGGGCAATGGTACACTGAACGGCAAGGCAATCTATATAGTTGGGATACTGGTTTGTAATAACAGTGCACGCGTGTTCAGGTTAAGAGTGAGCAATGGTTGTACTTGTGGTATATTGGCTAAACAGGGCCAACACTGATTGGTACAACATCCTTACCGTAAACAGTTAATACTGTCATGGGTGCAGGTACAATTGAGGATAGCAGCCTGGTCTACTCCAAACTAATTACTAAAAGAAACTGTACAATCTTAGCCTTCGATGACCAAAGCTATTATGGGCAGATGAGGTTGAAACTGAAGGGCCCATATGCTGACAAGCTGGCAAGAATTTTTTTTTTCAAACAAACTTAATTAAAAAGATATTTGTATCTGAAAGTACCAGATACATTTTACAAAAGTAAGGTATATTTAAGAGAGTTGATTAAAACATAACCGTTTTATGTCATCATTTAACTTAATTAAAATAGACCAGCAGGGCTATTATGACCGGGAACTAGTTGACGACGTCCTGTTGGGACAATCTCGTGAGCTTATTTACGAGACTGTCTACCCCCTCATTAACTTTCCGACTTTAATGGCGTTCATTATTTATTTTTGATTTTTATATATTTGATTTTTTATTTAAGTGTTTATATTATCCAATTGATTAGTTAAGGGTTTATTTTAATGTGTTTTAGCGTTTAGTAATTTTCAAGTGGGATTTTTATTTGTATTTGCATCATAGATGTTCAAAACAGTTGATTTAAAGTGTTAGGTTAAGGCTTAACAATAATTTAAATAACGTGTGAAGTTTTAAATTGTTTCTTGTGGTCGATATATATTTATATATTCTGTAGTTTCTCATCTTAATAAATACCATACACCATAAATTAAGCCCAAGCCCAAATATTATTTGCCACAATGTCCCGAGTGCCTTGCAAACCAAAAAGCAACATCAAATTAACGTAGGTTTTTTTATGTATGCGAATAAAAATGAAATGTTTATCAATGTTTTAGTTGCTATCGCATTATGTGTATTTTTACACGTTTTTTGATATCATTTTGAAACACTGAATTTCATCTTATAAACAAACGTGGGTAACTTAGTATAGGTAATTATTTAATTGTGCAGTAGGCCTACCTACTAGTTTAATCTTAATTTGAATTTTTCCTATAGATTTAGCTTGCATAATAGTCACTCTATACAAATGTAAATTTGTTTATAGATCATACCATTTTCAAACATTTGATTAAGAAATGTTTATTTATACCAACTTAAAAACCATTTTAGGCCTAACTTACTAATGGTGATTGTACATTTTCTAGTTCAATCAACATAAAGCCATTACAATAAAAGTACAATAATATGCCCCATACAGTTTTTTATTAAACGAAAACAAAACTACAATATAAACATTTCACTTGTCCTTCCTCGTCTGCGGTAGTTCAATATCATCTAAAACAAAACTGCATGATAAAAACCAACATCCTTAGATACATGGCATTTTAATATAATAGGGTAGGCATGAATAAGATATTAAAGAGGAAATGCACCTGCATTAGCATGGAAAGAGGGTGGAAAAATACTGTATAGGCTTGTGTAGGATTAAAACCTCTATTCATAAATTGCAACAAAATACAATCAATTTTTGAAAATAACAAACATAGCCTTAAGTATTAATATTCACACTTAGATAGTGGTGATCCAAGCCAACTGAATATTGAGAGTGCCTAAAATTGGAGGGTTTCTCCACTAGATCTAATAAGAATGTAGACTGCATTTTTCATAATATCTATAAATGTTTGTGTGTTTAAGTATTAAATATTCTTTTATGCACCGAGCTTTATTACCTCTCAAAGATCTTGAGATATCTACATTGGTGACATTAGGATGAGGGAAGTAAACACGAGAAGAAATGTGCCTACATTTGCATGGAAGGAGAATGGAAGTATCCTAACTACACTTGGATATAATTTTAACCCTCTCTCTTTCACTGACCTGACAATGAAAAACCTGACAATGTTGATGCTTTAGCCCATGTACCCAATGATGTAGGCTAGGTATTTTTTTCATTTAACACACTTTTTTGTTATAAAATATAAAATAATAAATAATTTAAAACAATGATTCTACTCACCAGCAAATGGCGAATCAAATGATACTAAAATAATAATTATGGGTATTGACATTTTAAAACATCAGAAAAATGTAGCTATTGATTAATATATTGTTTTTTAACCTGTACAGCTTTGGGTTTATACAAATGACCCTTAACATCACCTCTATATTATTTCTTTGATTACTACTGTTCGAAATTGTTATTTATGTAGGCTTATACATGAAAGGTTAGGTCAATTTATTGGTAAATACTCCAATAATAAAGTATTGAAATACGGATTGGTTCTTCTTATCATTATAAGCTAGCCCAAACTAACAAAACCCAACCTTTCAATCATAAAAAAACATGACTTTGGTGTTTGGTTTAAGAGTTCTTATTCAATTGTTTAATAATAGGCCTAACAAATATTTTTAATAATTATAAATTTATTATAATTTGATTTTCCATATCCTTTTGAATAGAATGATGGTGTTAAATGATTTATTATTTTCTATATCTACCTGTTATTGCACACCATCCCTGAAAAAATAACTACTAATTTGGCCCTTATGAGATTAGGTTAAACATCTTGAAATAAACAAAATAAATAATTGGACGAGACTTACATTATTTTACAGTAACAATAATCTTTGTTTCTTTTAGTAAATACTTAATGACATCTTTCTTACAGTTTTGTAGGTCTAAGCTCCACTAGCATTCGCTTACTAAAATAAAATTTATTGGTTTTGTGGCACTCTCTTATTGGTAAAACATTTGATAAATTACCATTTATATGTAACTAATGTTAACTTAGAACCGGTATATATGAAAAATAAACTAGGATGATTATTCAATTTTAGCAACCTACTCAACATATTTGTATTTAATAGTAGGCCTAATGCAGCCCACTTTTGTCAATAATAAAAAGTGTAATACATTATAAGCTAACATAACTAGTCCTACAAGAACTCGTAGCTTGGTGTACTTTTAAGTTAAAACATCTTAATATATATTAGCAGTCTTTAAAAGATAGTTTTTGTTTCAAAAACTAGTGCTTCATTAACAACATCACATTATAATACTATGCACAATCAAATAGGACTAGTTTAAATTTGTTGAATATGAATATAATTATATTGGGTCTATTCATATTTCTTTATTTCCGGGATTCACTGTTGCACACAATATATAATAATATAAACTTTTTCGTCAATAAAGACAAAAAAAACGTATGGTAATGCACTTAATAAACATCGCATTCTGTTTGTAAGCCTACATATAGTTATAAATAATGATACTGAAAATTAAACCAAACTGGAAATTATACACAAGATTAGACCTACATAAAATATTAAAATACCCCAATAAATACCATTTTAATAGTAACTAAATTAAAGAAATAGTAATTAATAAATTGATAGATCAAGACTTTTGAATAATGTGATAACTAATATAAAAATAAATACTAACCATTCATAAAAACTGTGTCGTCTGCTTTCTTTGAAAATGCAAATACAGCCAAAAGTAAACAAGAATCAATGAGCTCTGGGTAAAATATGTTGCCAACTTAAATAAATAGTGTTGAAAACCAACTACTGTTGAATACTGGTTGTCATGGCAACCATGGTCATCCCGTCATGGAGCGATGTTCGGACAGAATCGCTGTTTCGCTAACTTTTCACGATAACACGTCATGAAGCGCAGTTGACAACACTCGAGCTGACAAATGTTTTCGAGCAGTCAGAATAACCCTGCTGGAACATAAATAATGATAAAAGTTCAATTTAATTGTAATTATTTGAGGAGTTTAATGTGTAATTTCTGAACCAAATGATTATATCAGCACACAACTTATAGATTAACTTAAATATAAAAGTGACATAACATCCAGTCCTCAGCCGTTAATTCATTACTGTGAAAGGGTGAACCCACATTTCACCAATTATAAATCTTTCGGCCAGGGCGGAAATCAAAATCAGGACTCTTGGCTCAGTAGATAGACATGCTACCGACTGAACTAAAGTGTCAGATGATTTGAGTTAAAGATAACAGTAAGTCTAAGACTTTGTATGCTATTGGTTAATTTTAAAATTTTAATTTGCTACATTTCTTTCATTAGACTAATAAATTCTATGTTTTGTTGTAGACGGAGTACAAGTATTGTTATGACCTGGTACTGCACTATGTCCTACACTATCTCAATAAGGACATGAAAGAGAAGAAGTGAGGAAGTGAGCAGGAGCAGCTCTGGTATATTGATTTTGGTCGCGGGTCCGCATTGCCTCAAACGCCCGAGGAGCCCCTGCTGCACTCCGACGAACTTGCCCAACAATTGGGGGCTCGTAAGCGGTTGACCTCAAGATGGAATTGTTGCTCGTGTGAGCTCCTATCACCTTGTTGTGAGAGGTCACATGCCGAAGAGCATCCTTTGCCCTCACCAACCATAGACAGGTCGCTGTCGGAGCTTGCCGTCATCAACACCCTTCCGGTGTACTCGGGTGAAGTTGTGGCCGCTAGGCGAAAGCAGCCTCACATGCGATGGAAAGAACATCCCCCACTCCAGAGATTGGCATTGCCGAGAGAAACTGTGAAAATAACAGTGGCTCCACCCGATAGCTTATCTTCCCCCCCAGCCATCTGCGAAATTGTAGATAGGACTTTGTATTCTGCAAACAACCAGAGCTCCAGTGTTGTAACAATAGATAACTCAAAGAATAAATTGAAGGACAAATTTTCTCAAGAACTTTCTAGCATTACAACTATACACAGCCGCGCTGATGACTTCGTAACTAACCAAATATGCTTGCCTTGTAATGAAATTGTAATTGAGACTGGTTCGAACAACAAAACAAACTTGCCTCATAGTAACCATTTCGTTAACAAAGAGCTTAATGCACAAGAAAATGATTTGTTAAAACTTAAAATTAGTGCCATAAGTGGGGATTTAGATGACAAACAGTTTCTTAAAGGTGTAAGTTTCCTCCCATTACTGAACAATTGTACAAATAAGGGTGAATCAATTAATGTAGTTGAAATGTCATTTTTTTCACACCCCAAAGAAGAAGCGATGGACATCACTTGCAAAGGAGATACAGTTGCAGATAACACCAATAAGTATGATGAGCATAGATATGTTAATGTAGAAAATAATATCACACGCAGTAAAAGTGAAAAGGTCAAAAGCTTTGAAAAAAGTAGTAATATTAAAGGTGGAATCATAGTATCTACATCTAGTGATTTAACATTTGCTCATACTATCTTGAGAGAGGGAAAAGAAATCGAAGCAGAAACTACCCGAAAACGAAGTAAAAGTTTGAAACGCGGTCTGAGTCACAGACGCAGATCGTCTCATGGTAAAGGCTTGGGTAGCAAATCGATTACACCAAGAAATGAAACAGACGAAAAGTTCCAAACACACATCCATCTCACCTGTGACAATCGTTCAAGTGGAAAAAATATATTCTTTGAAGAGAGATTTGCAAGACAGATGAGTTTAGCCAGCAACGACATTCCTCTGAATGAACTTCATAAGAAACTAATTGCAACATTTAGTGACTCTACATGTAGTGACTTTGTAACAGCGGGTAGTTACTCTCCCACCGATGAACACATTTCTCTGAGTAGAAGATCAACCTTGAGTGACATCTTTGCCACCGGAAGTGATGTTACAACAAGTGAGATGGATACTGTATTCAACGATTTACATAGTTTTGAAGATGATGACATTGGTAATGAAGTGTTGAATAGCGACCATTACCTAACAATGAGTAATACAATAGTATCTGGCGAAGGTAGTGAAATTGTTTTAGCCGAAATGGAACTGGATTGCAGTGAAATGGTTTTAGATGAGAATTATTCAGACGATGGAGACCTTGTTGACGTAGAATGCACCATACTCTGTGAGGGGGGAAATGATGAAGACAACTTTGAAAATAATGCATTGAATAGTATAGAGTGCAAATATGCAAAATCTCTTGATGTTAGGACTGAAAGAATTACAAATGGCAATGAAACATCTACTAATAATCTGTATTGTGCTGCAACACATGTAGATAGTGTTTCTGCTGTGAATAGTTTAGATGCTACTGACATTGCTGCTGGCAGCAACAGTTGCACCGCTATCGATGATTCAGATAACTTCACAACTGAACATTCTTTCTATAATGTTAATGCCAAAAGTATCGTTATGTGCGAACAAGATTTAGATATTGCTGCAGGCGGCAATCATTTGGAGAGTAGCACAATTATTTGTACCAATAAAAATCTAGATAATTATGAATTTAATGCTATAGATAATCATTTTAATGCCAGTAAGGTCGACACAGCAAGTAATGTTTTGTGTAGCTGTGTACATGCAGCTTGCGATTCCATTCATGAAGTGATAGTTTTACCTCAAAATGATCGGACTAAGAAACGTGCTGTAGAAACTGGCAATAATCATGTCACTACCAATGATGTTATTTCTTCAGATACTAATGCTGCATCTCAATATAATGAACTCGTGCCAACTGCAGCAAACACTGATGTTGCCAGCAACAATTCATTTTATGAAGAAGATCTTGTTAGAGAATTGACTCGAAATAGTGAGAATAAGTGTTTTCTCTTATGAGACAAATTGTAGATCATCAAGTAAGGATTGTTACAAATGCAAAGGTTTACACTATCTGTGTTGTAAGTGCCTTTCCTTTGTCACTCTGCCAAATAAGTATTTTAAGCATATAATATAAAAAAAATGAAGGTCCATGGATAAATCAAAGCTTTTTGAAAATTAATTATTAAAAAAGATTATAAAAATCTAAGATATTTACAAGTCCCTCAAAATGTTTGAATTTTCTGGTTGTTCCAATTAATGTCGCAAGGGGGGATTAAATGCCAACAGTTTGTATGTTTTTGAGTTAAAGAATGTTAATCAATAGGATTAAAAATATTCTCTATTTCACAACTTGAAATGGCCAATATTACCACTAATGATGTTTTTTAGAACTATCTTTTAACAAAATGAATTTTTAGGTTGATTTTAATTTTGATGTAGCTCAAATTATTGTATTACAGTTTTTTGTATCATATAAGTTACTATGTATAGCATTAGGTTATGTTTGAATGTATTTGTTATAGTTTTCCTGTCAGAATATTTGTTGTACCTACCCTGAAAATTAAAAACAATATAAAATTAATTTAAAAGGGCTGTCATGTAGTTGACAGTGTGTCTGAATGTTTAAAAGCCACAAGTGACTTTAAATTTCTGAAAGAATGTACTAATGAAAAGTAAAAGAAACGTATTTTATGATTTGACCATTTTACATTGTACACTATTTTACACAATAACATAAATGTATATAACTAAATAAAATACACATACCCATTTTATTTTTCATAAAAATTACTTTTAATATGTATCACATCATTTTAAGGTGCTTTCTTAAGTATATGCTAATTTTTAAAAATCAAATTATACCTAAGTATTTAAAGCTACACAATTTAAAGTTCATTCAGATTAGAAACGATTAAAAAAACAAATTTTGGTGTAAGTGGTATCATACAGGTACCTTTTATAGAGAACAATTTTGACTTATTATGTTGTTTTTATTCACTAAACATTTAAAAAAATAAAAGGGTATGGAGGGATCAGTTAAAAATTGTTTGCATTGTGCTATTGACTATTTATGTGAATATCTTGTGAATAGTATTTTTTAATTTGATTAAGTTAGAGCCAATATTTCCTAAATAATACATATTTACATATGCCATATTTTATATTTTAAAGCTGTCAATTAAATAATGATTTGGTTAGCAAATTAAGTCATATTTTTAGTTTAAGTGTTAGTGTGTGGTGTATATAAAGCATGAATTTTATTGGCATCACATAACATTAATTGTATAATCAATATGTGGAACAGATAAGAAGCAATAGGCTAATATTTTTACAACTTTGTCGTACAGAACTACTTTTATACTTCACCGTGTACAATAATAAGGCCCAATGCCTTAAACAATATTTTAAAATGTTGAAAGTGAGGGAAATATTACAAATTAAACTAACTAGTAGTAACAATAAATAATATTTGTATTTGTTTGGAACTTATTATATAGCTTCTAATAATGAATAGGCATACATTTGGACCCATGCTTTACGAAAGTTACCAAACAATTCTTCTAATTAAACATGATTTTGTAAATATAATGACTAACAATTATTTATTTTTTAAATTGAGCTTCAGGAATCATAACTATAACAAGTAGAGTTGGGTTGAATCCACTATCTTACTAACCCAAATCTCCAATTCACCTTGGAATCGCAAATCTCGAACCCTAATCTTGGAAAAATTATGAACACATGAAGGAATATAAAACATATAGTATAATAATGGAAAATACAAATATAAACTAAAAACATTCTTTCTTATAATCCATTCAGTATAACATTCATACATTCAGTTAAGTGTTAAATTACTCTTATGGGCCCTGGTTGTTAAGTTCATTCTATAACTATAATTGGTTCTGAACCACCAATAAGCACTATTAGAGCTTTAAAACAAATTTCACCAAAAAGATTAGATTTAAGGATTTGAGTTTCAAATCTGAAATTTTCTCTAATATCCTTGAGGAATCGAGGGTCCATCCCAAAATAAAAAGTATTAAGTATAAATAATGTGTCTTTAAATAAATATGATTGAATTATAGAAAATAAAGCACAGAAAACAACACTGTGATGCAACAGGATAACATGATTCTTTCTCAGGAATTTGGATGCAGTGATACCAAATTAGCAGTAATGTTTCTGGTGTACGAAAAGAAAATCTGTTGTGGTGTTCTATTGTTATTATGTGGATGGCTAGGTATTGTTAGTGTTGTAATTGGGCTTAAATCTGCTTCGGTGGCCGCATGGTCTAAGGTGTCACACTCATGATATACTAGACTCCTTATGACAGAGAGATCGAGGTTCATATCCGTTGGGTGTACTGGGGGTGGATTTTACACAATCATTTTCCACTCTTTCTCTAAACAAATGCGTGTACACGTCTTATATATTCAACCTTCCTAATCCCTAATTCATTATAATTAGTATATATGCATATAATCTGAATAGGTAGTAAGACGAAAGGCTAAAAAAATGGGGTCTTAACTCTGGGATAGTTAAAAAAAATATATTTAGGTTTGATGGTTTTCTAGATCAGAGTGATATTAAAACTTTTATGTCCTCAGACCCCCAGATATGATTTACAGCTATCTGCAATTTTGTATCATTAGAATATGTTTCATACCCGTCATGGTACGGCTACCCCGGGTTGAATACCAGTGTTTTAGACTGTCTATGTGATCCATTGATGTGCCAGTTCCTATCTTAGCTGTGACATTTCATTGGGTCTAGTCAATGAATCTTAAAACTCTGTGAATATGTATCAGTTTTCAAAGAGGAGATTATGAGCGCAGTGGAGGTTGCTGCCGAAACTCTTATTGATGTTCAAATATCTATAAATTACTTACTGTCATTATTATTACTACTTAATTGACATACTTCGGTGGTCGACTGGTCTAAGAGCCATATATGTATTATGTAACACAATTTTATGCCTTCTTTGACAACCCACTCCTCCCTCCATATCATGTTCCATTACGCTTTGGCAACCCCACTCCCCCTGCCCGCCAACTTACATAATGCTTCCAATTTCAACTATAAAAAAGCACCCTTTCTTCATGTAATTTTTGAATGGGCTGGGTTTTTTTTAGTAGACTAGTTATTTTCACGCCTGATCGATCTTATAAGTTTAAAATAAATAGGATTTTGAATAAAGGATGTGATTTCTAGTCAAACAGTTTTAGTTGTACTTTAAAAAAAATAATTTAAAAGTGTGAAAAAGCTTAAGTTTATACATGATTAGATCATTTTTTAAACATCTTAATTTTGTTATGCTAGCCTAACACCCCCCTCAATTGCATTACATAATACATGTATGGCCTTTAAGGCATCACTTTTGCAATAGACCAGACTATCTATGACGGAGAGACCAAGGTTTGAATCTCGGTTGGGTGTAGTGAGGGTAGTTTTATTTAAATGGTTTTCCACTCTCCCTCTATTGACCTTCCCCACCCATAGCACATTAGGGTTATTAGTACATCTTATGTGTATAACTCAAACGGGTAGCGAGACACTTTGACAAAACATAAATACTATTAATATTATGAAAACAGTGTAAAAACATATTGATAGTACTGGATAAATAGTTGGACAACTTTTATTTATATATATATATACCCAGGGGTTGTCTATAATATGTTAGCCTGTGATGTTGTTAACAGTTTTATGTGAGGGATGTTCAGTGTGTGTAAGATGTATGAGAGAATGCTACAACACTGGCAAGATCCAGACAACCAGTGAGACCTTCTATAGTGAGAGCATGCACAAATACTATCCAAAACAAGACCGCTATGATTGAAAAACATTACATGTTATCAACAAGCAATCCGGCTCACATTCTAATACCCACATTTTTCCTCTTTATTTCATTTTTTCTTTCTTTCTTCTTTCATTAAATTAGCACTTATGGCCTTATTTTTTTATTAATTTCCATTATTATAAATACACCAATGGGTAACAAATTCCAGACTACCCCTGCGCTCAAACCAAAGCTATATTTGTCCAACCTATCCATATATATATAATTCTGTGATTATTTAAATATTTAGCTAGAAACTACGGGATTAAGGCAAATTATAAGGTGATGGGAAATGTCTCATTTTACAGAATTCAAGCTCATAACCTCAGTAAAATGAAAGTTTTCCTTTAAATTTTATTCAATTTCTTAAAAAGCTCCTCTAAAATTTAGGTCAGGGTCATACCTATCTTTAGACCCAAGCCATAAAAAGTGATGTCAGCCCCCTCCCCATTAATCACCACTACCTTACCCCCTTAACCTTAGCTTCATCCCTCACCCAGAGCTTGTGCAAGGAAGGACAAGGCGGACCAAATATTTCAAATTAAAAGCTTAAAATCAATTGTTGCACGATAATTTGTAGTAAATGCGTCAATGATCCACTAGTTATCTATAAATGCACACAAGTATAATATATATATATATACCTTTGCACTACTCATTGGTTTAACTGTTCATACTTTCTTCACTTTTCCCATTGATACGCCACCAACCAAGAATTCCATAAAATCTTGTTATTCTTGTAACAATAGCTCTGTCACATTAAACCGTTTAAATGTGTTATTTTTACTCACCTAACTATAAAATATTCAGCTAAGAAATATCGCTTCTGTAAATGGCCAACTTGATGAAATGATCAGGCCAGTACTGGTTGCTAGCAGTAAGTAATGTATTGTTGAATATGTTTATCAACTTGAAAGTTTTACAAATGTTGTTGTTTAAGTTTTTACTTTATGCATGACACAGGTGATAGTGATTTTGCCCCCTGTGATTAATTAGAATAGGTGCAGGATTACAGTGTGATATAGTGATTTACAGTGTCTTTGATAACAATTATTTTAATCCTACAAATAAGATACTGTAGATGGTTGAACTGATTCACATAATTTCGAATACCACATCAGTGTCTCGAAGATTAGTTATACCCATCTGGTGTATTTAAATCCTCATTTGATGTGAATTGATCTTTCTAAATTTGGTCCTTGAAGTAAAATACTAGGATTGCCATATTCACAATAATGTGTATCAGTTCAAACTATTAATAGGAATGGAATGGAATATGAAGTATTTAACTTCGTGTGTGACATAATGGTACAATGGTTTTGATACATTATGGACATAAATTATTGGGTTGACATGTATATTTTCCTTGTATTAAATTGAAACACAATATTGTTTTCCATTTCCAAACAAATGTTTGATTGTGACCTGGTTCTTTATAGTTCACTAAATATTGTTCTTGAATGACAGGTGACCAATTGAATTATGCAGCCTTACTATTTTTATCATTACTTAGGTGTGAACATTGTTTGTCAGATGTTTAAATATTCCAAGTATCACAACAGCAAAGCAGTATTAGTACGGGTCCAGATTATTGATACAAGGCAATACTATACACCAAGTTCCCCTCAAATTTGGTACCTAGCAAGTTTAAAGAGAGATAAATAAAGTTTACTGGATGTACAAATTTAGTATTTGAAAACTTTAATTGATGACTGGAGAATTGAAAAATGACACCTGGACACAGAATCGAACCCAGGAACTTTGGTTTGATTCCCATGTCCAGGTGTCATTTTCCAATTTTCAGAATATGATATCTAGATGGAGTAAATCTCACTAAAAGCATATATAATAGCTTTGGTTTTTTGATTCTTTAATTTATGATATTTAAATTTTTATTCTAAAAAATACAGTGGTATTGTGTTTGCTTTGAAGGGAGGTGGTGTTAAAAAGCAAGGGTTAAAATGAGATAGTAGTGCACTTTCAAATGAGTTTGACCTCGCTTTCATTCTTATATTTAAATAAATCAATATTAATTTTAGAGGTTTTTTAAGTGTTAATAAATATTTTACATAATTAAAAACTGCTTAGTATTATAACACACTAACCAAATTTTGTATATATATATAATGCACAAATTATTAAGATGCGGTTGGCATACCTGAAAGCCTTTTATTCAGGTGTTTTCTGTTAGTGGTTCCCTTTGATGTGTTATCTTAAGACTTTACTCTAAATCCATTACTGTTTAAAGCTTATGACCTGGGTCAGTTTTTCGTTCAAGCCATTTATTTTCCACTAACAGCTGGCTAGGCCTTTCTTAGCTTCATATGCCTTATAATTTAGCTTAAAACTAAAACAAGCGCAAAATCCAGTCCCTGGACATTTTATTATCACTGTGAAAGGGCAAACCCACATTTCATCAATGATACATTTTTTGGTCATGCTGTGAATTGAACCCAGGACCCCTAGTTCAGTTGAAAGACACGCTACTGACTGAGCTAAGGTGTCAGATTATCTCAAGACTGCCATGTTTCAATTATTTTAAGATTCGAATTTTTGTGAAAACTACTTTACCTTCTGAAATTAACACTGTATAGTTTTAAAAAAAAACATTGTTAGGGATGTTCCACAAAAAACAATATTCACACCATTAAATAAAGAGTTTCACACATTTGTTATAATAAAACTTCAGTGGAAACACTAAAGGGATTGATATAAAATCCATTCAAATATTGCGGAAGACTAAAAATATTTTTTTCTAGACTGTATTAGAAATTTTAGAAAGAATAGCAATTTTTTAACAAAGCTTAAATATAATATTAACTTTAAAATGAAATTAAAAATGGCAGGCACTTCCTTAAGGTTGAAGTGTTAAGAATGCGAGTTATGGCACATTTTTCCAGTTTTTAAATCAAAACAATTTTTTTTATATGAAATCAAATATTTTTCCCAATGAGTTCAATTTTCTTCACATGGTGACAATAGTTCTTGAATTATCTGTCAAGGTTGTCCCGGAATCTAATGAAACCTTTTCTATTCATTTAAAATGTTTCTCGCCTAAGACTACTATGCTCATGACAGATATTCAAGAACTTTTAATATCACCTTGTGAATAAAATTAATCATTGTGTTTCTACTGGAGCAATATTTCATTTATTTTGGCAAAAAAAAAAAAAAAAAAAA
>CABFOV010001059.1:99743-124142 GCA_902141375.1 Timema poppense
GTTTAGCCTTTTATTGGGTTGTTGAAATTAAATACTCAGCAAAGTGTATACACAAAATAGCAAAGAGTTTATTGTTAGATTTTTCTTTTAACTTAAATTTTAAACAAACAATGTGTTTTAATGTAAACCAAGAAGCTATGTCAAAAATTGGTTAAAAAAAATCCTATCCACCGATACCTTATTCGTCGCTGTAGGCTTTGTATGAGTTGAGAAAAAGGGATGTTGACAACATAAATAATATATACGATTATACAGCTTCTCACCTACCAATGGTGGATATAAAAAACATTTTAAAATTTTTTACCAACACTTTCATTAACTTAAAATTTTTAAGGGTGCCACACTATTTTATTTTTATTTATGAATTTTATGACACCTTTATAATTGGTTGATTAGAATGTTTGTAAATTTAGTTGTTACTAAATACAAAATTATATTTCATGTTTATTGAGTGAAAAAAATTGTTTGTAAAAATAATTATTGTTACTTATTAAATGTATATTAAAATAATTACAATTTTCAATACTGTTACACCTTTTTATATCTATTATAGTAATATAAATTTTAAACCAAAATTTGGTGAAAGTATTTTTTTCAACTTTTTAATAATCAATTTGTATATTGCTTTCCTTATATATAAATATATTAAAACTAAGAAATCTAGTGCACTAGGGAAAACAGGGTTTAAGTTTCCGTACAAATTGATTTAATCAGAAATTATCCAAATACGGGAAATATAAATACAAATTAGCTTTAATACTATTGATGTGTTTCCTGATATCCCTACTTGATTAAAATGTGTTTTTTTATATTTGGTATACATGCCAATTTGTTTTAAAAAATATTTTAAATAATAAATGTATTTACGAATATTCTTGTACTAGTTCCACTATAATTGATCATGATTCAACTAGCAAGTGCTAATTCTTCTTTTTGTTTATTTGTCAGAGGAGGCTTGAATATATTTTACTTTTCCTCTAATTAATTGTACTGTATTTGTGTTAAACCTGTTTGATTCCACAGGCGTACAGAACCTTAGATAAAATAAAATATTATCTTAGACATGTTGCAATTTATTGTTTGGGTACTACATTGATTAGTGATGTATTATTTATTGTATTACATCGGTTGCAATTTATTGTTTGGGTACTGCATTGATTAGTGATGTATTATTTATTGTATTACATCGGTTGCAATTTATTGTTTGGGTATTACATTTGTTAGTGATGTATTATTTATTGTATTATTGATTGCAATTTATTGTTTGTGTATTACATTGGTTAGTGATGTAATATTTACTGTATTGCATCACATTGGGTCTGAATGCATAAGTTATTAGAGTCTATATTGGCTGCTTAATGAACAATGTCATTATATTGTGTCTAAATTCGCCAGGACATTGCAATACTAAATGATGTCCCAACCAAGGCTTCACCCTGGATAGCTATCAAAGCAAAACTTGATTGATATTAACTGGATTGATACATTTTATATAATCTTCCTTATAAATAATATTTTCAAATCCCTGCAATATTTGATTTTTTATATTTAATATATTTAAAATAAGTTCCAGTCTAGGCCTATGTATAGACACAAGACATAAGAATTGATTTTTGTTCATATCTATTTCCACAGGGACAGAAATTTGTTTTAAAATTATCTATAAAAAATTGAAAAAAATTTCAAAAAATAAATAATAATCAAAGTTTTTACTGTAGTTTAAAATCCTCCATGTTAATGATAAGAGGTTATTACTAACTCTAGAGAAAGTGTCTATATGCAATGTGTTGATACCTCGTTCTCCCTAGTTTTATACATTTAAAAACCTAGTTTGTCTATTTTATTTTTTTGTGGAAAAATACCAAAAAATACTGCTCAAGTTTCATAGCCGCCAACTCTCCTAAATAAAGCATAAATACTTTGAATACTTTACAATATCTTTGATCATTTTATGATCTTTACATAAGACATATAGACATAAATATTAGGAAGTTTGTTTCTGCTGTAACATTAAACACTTTGTAAGATACCATATGTGTAGTTCATTTTAATATGTGCAGTGTTTGAGGAGAAAATAAACCTTAAATTGGATACAGGATAGGTTATATTTGTGTATCTTAACTAATAAGAGTAAATATGAATAGGGCTCCTTATTTAGTATAATTTAGTGAAAATTGGCAGCTTACTAGTGTTTAGTATTTGTTGTGGATATATTTATTAAGTTTTTACTTCAAGTGTTTGCAGCTATGAAGTTTACCTACAGTAACCAGATGCCATTATATGTTGTCACTCATAACTAATGGAGCATCACACTATAATGAGCGGTAAACAACTCTACCCTGTGCAAAGAATACAGTTACATGCGAGTTGACAAGTTGGTGCAAACAAAAGCTTAAAAGAACCTTGGCAGTCTATTTCTAAACATGCAATCTAATGGGATGTCAGAGCTTGTTATACAAATCAAGATATGTTTTGAAAAATGTTAACACAGAAAAAGGCATCTAATAACCAATGCAAAATAAGTCCACATTGCTTCTAAAAAAAAATTAAGTCTCGTATTTGTGCCTTCTGGTGTGGAATAAAATTAGTTAAAAACAAGTTATTTCAAAAAGGTAGTGTATCAAGAGAACAGAATCTTTCCAAGCATTTCCCAATATGGTGACCTGTTCTAGGGGTAAGGTGTCAGACTTCTGTGTTGGGGTACCAGGGTTCAATCCTCGGTCCCGGCACAGATTTATCTGATTGCCAAACCCTTCTTTCACCTCTGACAAGACGTGTGTGTGTATTAATCACAACTTGTGAATGTGGGGAATGCCAGGACTCCACTATGGTTCAGATCCCATGTTAAACTGTTGGTCTTCAATTTAATCTCACAATCATCCTACCATTACACATTAGCGTAAGTGTGTATAACCCAAACGGGTAGTAAGACGCGGTGCTAATAATAAAAATATTTCCCAATATGGCTTAGAGAAATGTGTTAATTATAGTCTGGATCATAATACAAGAAAAATCAAACTCATTTGTAAAAAAATAAAAATTATTTGAGATAGAAGCCAAAGTAATTTTATTTTAAATAATGTTTTGAGATTATATGCCAATTTTTTTAGATTTCATTATGGTGTTCCCACCAATGCTCATAAGTATGTTATACAAACTTATGACAAAATGGTTGATATAACTATCAATAAAATATTACTAGGAGCAGTCATAAAGATTAATTTCAACAAAATAATAAATTATGCACAGTAACAGAATATTATGTTTGTGAAGTTAACCCATTAGGACAAATATACACCCAAATTCGAACCATGCAGCCTATAGAGTAATTTAGAAGAAAAAAAAAGTAGTATTGCTATCACTATAAAATGTTGTTACTTAGATGGTTATGATCAGTGATGTCTCACTATTGTGGTGTGTAGGGAGATTTTGAATGTGCACATGTGGACATATAAACAAGCCTACTAAATAAGCATATAAGCATTTAATTCGAGTGGTATATTTTTAAACAAGAATAACATTTTTAAAAATGCAGTTAACACGAAGGCCAGATTTGTGAGAAAATTTAAGCAACGCTAATACAATTAACTTCTTATACAAAATGTGATCGAAACAATTGTACCTATTGTTGAAAAATGATTTGAGCACTGTTTGCATGTAGATGTAACAGGGATATCACTGATCAGGAAAACCAGGAATTATGTTTGAATTTTGTGCATCTGGATACAAACTAGGTCAAGTGCTTGAATTTTGCTGTCTCTTGGGATTTAAAGGCAAATACCACTCTAAATAGCCTGCAGATGCATCTAATTTTTAAAACATCCATGCATGGATTCCTTTAAATAGCTTCTAAGGGCATTACATTGTCATACATTTTCCAGGATTGGGTCCCTGGACGTTCGCCCCCTCCCCCACACCCCCATTGACTCAAGGATATATTTTTTTAAACTTTTTTCATCCTCTCATTCTTTATGCTCTACATCAATAAGATTCTGCCGCCACTGGATGTAGCACATTTGTATACATACTAATGTTTAACTTGTTTACTCTCTATTTGTTTGTACTATCATCGCTAACAGCAGTGGCCGCTCACTCGGTATAGCTCACTTGTAGGTTCATACCACGGAGTTCATATCACAGGTGGAATAGTAATTTTCTGATCCAGACCTTAAAAAAGTGTGATGAGGATGTAAAGTAATTTCATGGTTGTACCCTGAACTATTTTAATTTTTTAGGAGAAAAAGGAGTTCTCTCGGTGGTGGCTTGTGGCAAAGTCTCTCAATAGGAGGTTAGGTTTTTTTTTTAACAAACACCCATCTTGAAGTAATTTAAAGTGAATTAATACATAATTTAAGTTGTAGGTGGTATTATTATAGTCTACTAACCAAGGCAGAGAGTAGAAATGTTAATTAACAATACTGGCTCAGGTAATAAAACTTGGTGGCCTGTTATATACACCTTTTACAAAACATTTTCATTCAGAATCATTTGTTCAAACTCTTACAATTGAAGGAAGAGTATTTTAAAACGTTGGTAATATTATTTTTTACTAGGAAAACCGAGAATTATATTATAATTTTATTCTAGAGTTTGAGTGGCTAACTTGTTTAAGACAAGCATTTTTTGATAATATTCCTTCAATAGCAACACACTGTAAATGCCACTGTTTATAAAATCAGTAGTTAAAATAGATATAACTTATTAGTTTGATATAAATTAGATCATATTATAATATACATTTAAAGTTTATCTCACCCTATTGTGTACCCAACTTAGGTAAGTAATACTGCTCAAAACAGGGGCCATATTGTAGTGTGGTACCCCGTGGTATTCATTAGAAAACAGTGAAATTAAAACGTGTGTAAAGCATCTTACTAAATTTAAAAAATATACAAACAAATTGAAAAATATCTATTTTAAAGTGATCAAAACTATTTCACTTTTCTCAATTTTAATGGTGTCAAGAAAATTATGCAAAAACATGCTTTCTGGTTGGAGAGTAATTGGGTAAAAAATAAAATGGTTTATCACCAGTGAGATGGGCTTTTTATTTATAAATCATCCACGTTGTTCCAATTTATTAAACATATTTCGTCATAAACATTTAAATAAAACATTGATTGTGTGAATAAAAAAAAATTCATTCACAGTTTGTGTTGACCTTTAATATTAACTTAAGGAAACTGCTGTGAGTTGTATTAAGGTCATTCGACCATCAACATTTTATTGCATTATTTTAATAAGTGTATAAATATCGATCCATTGATTTCAAATCATTACAGTTCTTGAGCTATAAGTAGTTAAAATTACTATTTTATCCATTTTACTTAATAATTTTAAGGTAAAGTAGTTAATGTATGGAGATTAAATATATTTTGGCTAGACATGCATATGAAGTGTATGCAATGAAGCACTTACAATATTTAAAATAAAATTGGTTTTTAATTTATAAGCTATTTAATAGTTGTAAAATTACATAATTTTTGATCTTATACAAGTGCGTTTCGTTTTATACCTCGATACTTTGAATTTATATAATGTTGTAGTAAATAATGTCATTATTTCAAATTTGTTTTGTTTATCAGTATAACTCTACTCTTTTATTTGATTATTTACACCACGTTGACCAATGCAAACATAAATTTGTTATGTACATTTCCTGAAACTTCTTTCTTTGACTGTACCTACCAATAACACGGACTAGCCGACCAAGGAAGGATCGGGCTACTGGTCTTAAACTAATGACTCACCTTTAAGTGCTTTTTTTTAGCACCGCTTCCTACTATCTGAGTGACGAGTTGTGACATTTATTTTGTCTCGTTTTCCTTCCTCTAGTGATTTGGCACTTGGATAGTATTTTACTGTGTTAGTTTTATTTTTAAACCTATTGTTTGTCTGAATATTACAACTAACTTCATGGTGGCTTCTAGAGGTGTTTAGTATTTAGAATTTTTCCTAGTCTTAGACAGTTATGATGTTATGTTCCAAAAAAAAACACTTCAGATAGCTTCTAGAGTTGTTTAGTATTTAGAATTTGTCCTAGCCTCTGGCAGTTAGGAGGTTATGTTTAAAAAAAATCAGATAGGTTCTAGAGATGTTTAATATTTAGAATTCATCCTAACCTCTAGCAGTTAGGGGCTATGTTGTAAAAAAAAACCCACTTTAGATATCTTCTAGAACTCCTAATCATATTTTTTTAAATTCTAACTCCCGGCAATTGGGGGATGAGTCCACCAAACCACCCCTGAAATTATTGGCTGGCTACGGCCTTGGGTGCGTAATAAACTCATAACAAGTGTAGGAGATATATATGTGGCGTATGTATCATTTGCTAAAGACATTGTAGCCCCCTACTTTTTGGAGTTGGTAAGGAACTATATCATACATTTAAATTCACCACAAAGAGTTTTGGTTTGAATTACGGCTTCCTTAAATAATTACTAATGGATATCAACACACAAGCTGCAAATCATTTTAATCACTGGAATGTCCGTATGGAGGAAAATACAATTTAATTGATTTAAATTTGTTGGAAAATTACACCTTCACATTAGAATAAAATTGAACGCGGGATCTTAGCGCGTCAATGCTCTAGCACTGAGCTATCCAGGATTCGACCCTCGCTCATGATACCTATATACACGCGCACTGACGATATAAAAGTGTAGTCAGTTTCGTAAGTTCAGACTATAACTTAGGTAAATATTATAGTAAAGGCCTTTATCAAAGGTACAGCTGTAAATCCCATGATTTGACGTATGAATTAGTGAACCCATTTCTAGTAATTTTTCTAGTTGTCAAATAATGATCTTCCAATTAAAATCATTCTAAATCATACAATCAACTTATCCACTGAATCTCAGTTTGACCTACAGCTTCAACTCAGAACCCACTGTTGTTAGTTGTTCCGGGGCCTGTTTACCAGTGGTTGATAATACTCCATTATTTGATGTCCCGGGGCCTTGTTACCAGTAGTTCATAATATTCTAATGCTTTATGTCCCAGGGCCTTGTTACCACTGTTTCATAATATTCTATTTTATGTCACAGGGCCTTGTTACCACTGGTTCATAATTCTCTATTTTATATCCCAGGGCCTTGTTAGCAATGGTTTATAATATTATATTTTATGTCCCAGGGGCTTGTTACCAGTGGTTCATAATATTCTATTTTATATCCTAGGGGCTTGCCACCTCTAGTTCATAATCTACTGTTGTTTGATATTCCAGAGCCTGGTTACCACTGGTTTATAATCTGCTATTGTTTGATGTCCCAGGGCCTTGTTACCAGGGGTTCATAATATTATATTTTACATACCAGGGCCTTGTTACCACTGGTTCATAATATTATATTTTATGTCCCGGGGCCTTGTTACCATTGGTTCACAATCTGCTATTATTTATGTCCTGTGGCCTGGTTACACGAGTAGGACATAGACTTGTACCACCTGGTTGAACTCGTGCATATGCGGAAAAAATGATCGACAGCCAACTGGTTAACCCAAAGAGACCAACTTAGAAAATTGATGCCTTACTAATGATGATTTTAATCCACAAAATTAGCGTATAGCCCAAACGAGTAGTAAGACGCTGTGCTTAAAAAAAATCCACTAAATTGGTAATTTTCCCCTTAAATTCTCACTCCCGTTTGAACTATAAGCAGAATAAGGAATGCGAATGATGCATTGGACCATGTGACCACAAATGTGGGTATTTATTATAGTTATAAATTTTATTAAAAATAAATATTTCATAAACTTTACAATTTCTGTTTACGATTTTGTTGTCGAACACGTTGTTTGCAATGTATTTAACTTGTCGGTCAATTGGTCAATCTATCTCGACTTTTGTATACCAACAGGTCCTCTCATGTCAAACAGTTGTATATCTTATCACATGATCCTAAACATGTTGATCACTTGACACACTCAAGCTTTAAAATATTTTTATTCATTTGGTCAACAAGTTGACTATTGATCACTTTACCTTCTTATGCATAAGCTTGTCGACCAATTGGTCTTAGTCTTGTAGGCCACTTGCCCTACGTGGTATTCGAAAATTTTTACAGCTTTTCAGACGGTTTGTAAGATGCTAATCATGAGCTATATTAACTATTATAATAATAACAAAAAGTAATGCTTTTTTTTACTACAAATAAAGAACTCTAAAACCTGCTCAGGTGCTAGCGTCACACTCATCATAAACTAGATTGTTAAAGGCAGGGAGATCGGGGTTCGATCTCGGTCAGGTGTACAGAGGGTAGTTTGATT
This sequence comes from Timema poppense, assembly GCA_902141375.1. NCBI lineage: Eukaryota > Metazoa > Arthropoda > Insecta > Phasmatodea > Timematidae > Timema > Timema poppense. Next base: position 108,012 of record CABFOV010001059.1, read on the forward strand.
ATAAATTGTTTCCCACTCTCTCTCTCTATGCAAATGCGAGTGCACTTCCTCTAAATTCAGCTTTCCTAATCATTAACTAATTAGCGTGATTAGTGCATGTGATTGTACTGCGAACGGATAGTAAGACTCGATGCTAAAATAATATAAGAACCATTTTTTTCTTCTAAGAACACATTTTGTAAATATAGGCCAAATTATTAATATTCTATGAAACTTAGTAGCCAAGATTCAAACTCAAGACCACAACTCCCGGGTGAGCCATGCAGTGACCATTCATGTTCTAAATTACTAAATAACAGTAAAGTTCCTTAGTGGAAAAAAGAGGTAGTGCAATGACAACACTGTTGTGAACAAAATGCTAGCAATCCCAGCTTACTTTCCCACTCTACCTGCCCATCCCCACCCTTACAATGATGTTAAAAATTCCCTGTCAAAATGTTATATCCTATTCATTCTAGGAGAAGATTGTTGGACGAATCACCTTAATATAGAATGTACCACAGTTTTGTAAGGTCCAATTTATTTCCACTGTAAATGCACCATTTATTACAAATCTCTTTTTTTACAATTTAAAAAAACTATAATAATAGTAATAGTTATTATTATAACTTATACAGGATTCAAGCAATTGAGTATGAGAGCTGTAGTTTTGTACAGTTAATAATGTTTACATCACTATTGATTGAAAGGTTTGCAGATACCATCTAGTTTAAGCTTCCACTGTTGAGTTGAAAAATAAAAAAGTCTGTTTCCCACTATGTTTATGTGAAATTTACTGTATGTTTTATAAAGAGTTTGTGTATTTTCGCAATGAAACATATGTTATTAAATAGAATTGAAAATACTCTCTGTCATTCTCATTTAATTTGGATACTTTTGGAAACTAGCAAGATGAAATTTGAACTAAAATGTTTTAAATATCTAGAGAGTTTATTCCATCCATTATGAATATCAGCCATGCATATCTTATTTCATTGTCAATAAAAAGATATTACAGGGTGTCTACTGGGTCACGGAAATCAACTAAGTCACGAAAACGTTACTAATTGCAAATAAAGGTCAGGAAAATCCCTGAAAAGTTACGAATTTTCAATATTTTAGTCATAAAGTCAAGAAAATATCTTTGTTTGTATTTCCCGCGTATTGTAACAACGCGAACGTGTCAAATGGCGAGTCACCCACTACCCATGATACCATGCACTAGACACAAGTTGCCTGATTGTTTTAACCATGTTACCAAGGCCAAGGTTAATGTTTGCCATCTAGTTAAAGTTTAATGTTGTGTGTGAGTGCTTTATACCTATATATGCATTATATAATGTTCAACCGTTTACTGAAGGAACTTTTTGGACAAAAAAGGTCACCAAAAAGTCACTAATTTTTGTTGTAGACACCCTGTATTACAAAATTATTATTATTTGATTAAATATAGCCCGCTTTAAGTGGTCGCATGGTCTAAGGCACTACTCTCACAGTATACTAGATTGCTGATAACAGGGAGCTCGAGATTCGAATCTAGGTCAAGTGTACTGAGGCTGGTTTTTCAAAAATAGTTTGTCTCTTCATGCAAATGCGGGTACACTTTCTCCAAATATAGCCTTCCTAATCCCTAGAAATATTGGTGTAATTAGTACATAAGCATATAACTGAACGGGTAGTAAGACACGGCACTAAGAAAAAAATTATATATATAAAGACATTAAATATAACAATTTTGTGTCATTCTTTTGTATGAATATTTTATCAATAAAAATTAGGATTTTTAATTTAACTAGTTATAATATTAAAAACGCGTCAAATATTATTCTACTCAAACAAACCTGCTCTAGAAACAGACAAATCAAGGAAGTGGCCAAAGAGGAAGAAATAACAAGGTAACAAGGATTTTTTTATAGATAAAATGTGCAAATATTCACCAGGAAAAGGTATGACACATGTACACAATACAAACACATAAATGAAACCTATGTGTAATATCAATATGCTTTGTTAAAGTAAAATTAAATTTTGAATATTATAGTCTGTAAAAACCAAGAAAGAAAATGCTATTTTCCCGGGGTTAATACCTACTAAGCCTAGTAAGAAAAATTGCTGTTCATAATAAACCTGACTATAACATGGAGGTAGTAATTAACCATAGCTATAATAGAAACCTAACAAGTATGATGGTAGTAATAAAACACTTGGCATAATAAAACTGACTGCAAGGTTGTGGTGGTAAAAATACATAGTCAAAGACCAAAAACACTATTAATTTTAAGCGAACTCTTCTAAACATAGCCGACTATACCGTGTTTGAATTTTTTATGCGAACCTCAAATATTGAGCTCGATAAAATGACCTAGAGTTGTTTACCTTGGAATGTGACTCTCTTACTAGGTAACTCTTTGTCCATACATTTCAATGACCACATGTCACTTTGTAATGAAGACATAACACACACCATTCATATAACTCAGTATGTAAATACCTCTTTGTGAAAATATGTGAGTAGAATTATAATCAAGTTAACAAGAATTGTAATTTAAACAACTTAAAACAAGAACTGTCATCCATTAAAACTGATAAAAACTAAGGTGCTTTTTATATGGAAGTACCAGTAGTGAGCTAATTAATTGTATTAATTATAAATCATTCAACAAGCTATGAAAAGGTATACAAAATTATTAAAGGTGTGAAAGAGAGATGTATTAAATACTAAACATTTTTTGAAAATATAACACTTTATTTATTCAATCTGTAAACTCCTTTAATATACAACATCAGCCACAGATCTAATATTTTTTAAAATATTAAGTGAATAATATAAAAATATATGTATATTAATAATCTATTTAACCTTCATTCCCGAGCCTGATTAATTTTAAATGTAAAACAATATGTCTTAATTTTAATGTTTTGTTTTATTGTTAAAAAAAAGTGCTCTTATAACAAAGGTTTTTTACAATCATTCTTTATAACATAAAATTAATCCTTTATGTATTTTTTCCAAATTTGTTTAGTATTTAATATAACTCTCTTTGACACCTTTTATGATGTCTTATAGCTTTTCATAACGTGATGATTAATTCATAAATAATTTTTATCTCTCCTTACTAAACTTTAAAATGTGTTTCAGAAATGATTAATTTTATGTTTAACCATGTGTTTCTTAAAACATTTAATACTATTCATTATTATGACACCTGGAAATCAAGAGGGCTATAACATTAATATATTCTTAAAGAAAACTTTGTTATAAATCTGGTTGAACCAGTTTTATTTTTAAATAGTGAGATTATTGACACTTTTTTTTATGGATTTTAAAATATATTTATTAAATTTCTATCCATTGTGTTTCATCCATAGTAGAGGGATGGATAACCATACCAATGATTCAACTCTTTATGTTTAGATACTTTTAACAACTTAACCTAATTAACACACAATATGTTTAAATAAGTTTGGCAAACATAATTTCAAAATTGTATCCTTGATTTTTTTTTTAAAGTATGGTTTTATGTCACTAAGGGATTCAATGTGAATGCAAAGTTAAGTTGTGTTTGTTGTAGGATTATAAAATCAAGCCGAGGTAAGCAGTTAATAGCTTGTACAAGAGTTAAATGTGAGAGCTATATTTTTATAACTAACATTGCTGTTCACATGGTCTAACGCAGCGGTCTTAAACTCAAGACCCTTGGCAGGGCCACTTTTAAGTTTTGAAGGAACTTAGGGGGCTGCATGAATTTCTTACGAATAAATTTACCTCTGACAAGAAGTGTAATAATCACAACTTGTGAATGTGGGGAATGCCAGGCCTCCATCGTGGTTCGGATTCCACGTTAAACTGTAGGTCCTCCATTTCATCTCACAATAACCTTACCAATAAACATTAGCGTAAGTGCGTACAACCCGAACGGGTAGTCAGACGTGGTGCCAATAATAATAATAATCTTGCGAATAAATATTAACGCTACAAAACTATACCAATGGCTTTGCAATAGAATGGGATATTATTTATAATTATTGGTAACTAGTAAAAACAAGTGCTTCATCAGACAATTTTATTTCTGATACATTGTATCACTGAAAATAATGATTTTATGTAACAATATATTTGCACTTATATTTTAAAAGAACCAAAAAATTTACCAACTAAACAGTATTATATTTTCTGAACATAAATTTGTGCTTGCTTTTCTGTCATAAGCTTGTTGATATTATGAATAATCTCCTTTGAACACGCAACTTTAAAACTGAGCATAAATGAATTTCCCTTAACCTATTACTTTCAAGAGATTTTACTTGATTCGTGTGCATTGTCAGCATCATAGGAAAATGAAGACTTGAATATATTTAAAATATTTTCCATGTCTTTGAAACATTCAAACCGCCTGTTGAAATCCTCTTGGATTTGTATACTGTATGTCGAGGGAAGACACGTGAACCTTTTATTATTCCTTTTGAGGCAACAATAGGTATGCTTAATACTGCTGCAATCTTCATAAATAAACTTGTGACTTATAAAGGGGATGGCTTTGATAATCATTACTATGTTTATATTTACTATATTACGATATACTTAAGAAAAGGGTAATTTTTTTCTATTTTGTAATCATTTATGTGGGTCGCATGCAGCCCGTGAGTTTGAGACCACTGATTTGACGCATCACTCTCATGTTAAAGTGGATTGCAGGCTATGAGGACATTAGGACTCGAATCCCTGTCAGGTTTACTGGGGCTAGTTTTTCTCAAGTGTTTCCACTTTTCCATCCATACAAATATGAGTACACTACATAAAAAATTATACCTTTCTCACCCCTATCCAATTAGTGTAATTCACGTTTGCTTACAAGCCAAACAGATTAAAACTGTAAAAACAACATGTGTGTCCAGTCGCCGCTAACTCAAAGTGTATCAAAGTTTCTGAAACAAGATAGGCCCTGTTTTCATCGTGCTCATGAGTGAGGCATCAATTATCAGCAGTCGTTGAAAAGGTTGACAGGTAGTCTAATATATTCTCATCATAGGATGCTGCCAACTAACAGTACAGCTCTTCAACAGTTAGGTAGTAGCACCACTGGCATTCAAGAGTGCTGTATACATAACTCTGGGATATTCACCAAATGATTCAAACAAAAACCAGAGTTAAACTTGGATATAATTTGTCATGAGGAATAAAGTTTTTACAGTTAAACTTATCTAGCTCTATCAAAAAAAAGTGCAGTGTTATATGAGGTAAGTGTTGAAGGAAAACATTCAAAAGTTTTATTTATACATATTTTAATTCAAAGCAGTGGCATAAAGTTTTACCAGAAAAATATATGTCCATGCTGGAACAGAATAGGTACATGCTAAAATACTTAATCTATATAGCATTAGGACATTGAAAGTGTATAGACCAACTTACAAAAGTACATCCTATCCCTATCTAAAGCTAGTTCCAACCAGTCCACCTCATTACACCCTATCCCTATCTTGAGCTAGTTCTGTCCAGTCCACCTCATTACATCCCATCTATATATTGAGCTAGTTCTGTCCAGTCCACCTCATTACACCCCATCTATATATTGAGCTAGTTCTACCCAGTCCTTCTCATTACACCCTATCCCTATCTTGAGCAAGTTCTGTCCAGTCCACCTCATTACATCCCATCTATATATTGAGCTAGCTCTATCCAGTCCACCTCATTACACCCTAATCCTATATTGAACTAGTTCTATCCAGTCTACCTAATAACACCCTATGCCTATATTGAGCTAGTTCTATCCAGTCCACCTAATTACACCCTATCTGGTTTTCCACTCTCCCTCCACGCAAATGCGGGTTCACTTCCTCTAATTCAACCTTCCCAATTCCTAATCCATTAGAGTAATTAGTACTTAAAGTGTATAACCCGAACGGGTAGTAAGACGCGGTGCTAAATATTATTAATATTAAATACACCCTATCCCTATCTTGAGCTAGTTCTATCCAATCTACCTCATTATATATTATATATTTCAAGTCCATTCTATTTGTGTCTATAGGTCTTCCCAATGCTCTCTTTACATTAGGTTTGCTATTCAATACCTTGAACACAGTTCTAGTTTCTTACATTTGTGCTGTATGTCCTGCTTACCATAATCTGTGAATTGATTACCCTAAAAATGGTGATGAAAGCAGGGTATTTAACTTTTTTTTTAGCATTATGTCTTAATACCTAATTGGGTTATACACTTATGTACTAATTACGCTGATAAATTGGGGGTGAGGAAGGTAGAATTTAGATGTAGGGGGAGTGGAAAACCATTTTGGAAAAACCAGCCTCAGTATACTCAACCGAGATTCAAACCTTGAGCTTCCCATCATCGGCAGTCTAGTCTACTGTGAGAGTAGTGTGTTAGACCATGCGGGTTTTATTTTAAAATATTGTTAAAGCTAGATTGTAAAATAATTGTATCTTCTTTACCTGTTTTTTTATTTGTTTTTCCTTAGGATTGTAAGCAAATGTTGTAACATTAGCTTACTTGCTAGGTACTAAGAATTTTTCTTGCTGCTCTGAATATGTTATGAAACTACTTTAAAAAAAGGAAAAAAATTAACAATCATTATTTTGAAAACCAGTTATTCATTATCCATTTAGTAATTTAATAAATAGTTGTGGTGACCTGGTGGTCTAGGGGTAAGGTGTCGGACTTCTGTGCTGCGGGCCCGGGGTTCAATCCTCGGTCCCGGCACAGATTTATCTGATTATCAAACCCTTCCTTCCCCTCTGACAAGACATCTTGTGAATGTAGGGAATGCCAGGCCTCCACCGTGGTTCGGATTCCACATTAAACTGTAGGTCCTCCATTTCATCTCACAATCACCCTACCATTACACATTAGCATAAGTGCGTACAACCCGAACGGGTAGTAATACACGGTGCTAATAATAATAGTAATAATAATAAAAATAAATAGTTTACTGTGTGTGTGTATATATAAAATTAAATTCCTTGGTTTATTAATAGAGTAATTTGGGTGGCAAGGACAATATCCTCTTTAGCCACGCCTAGTGCTTTTGTTTGGGGTTCAAACCCAAACATTCCTATGATGGTGACCAAGTGAAATATGTGTCTCGAGTGTTATAACACTTGGCTAGGTTGATAATAGATATATTAAATTATGTCAGTCCATTTCTTGGTAAAGTGGAACTTTTTGTAAACACTTTTATACTATAAGGAATTTTCCTCACATTTCAGATTAGGAAATGAAACTTTAAATTTGGAGAGTAGAGAGTTATGGAGATAAGCGAGTCATGTGCTTATTGAGAACCTAATTTGAGAAAAAAAAGAAAATATATATATATATCAATAGCATACTTTCAATCTGGTCATCACAACAAAAACTTTGTAACCAGAATGCCAGAAAGCAAAGCCTTGTGTTATATGTGGGTGGCCATATTAGGCGATGTCGACCTGATGGCAAACGGAGCGACTTTGGGGCTCCCATTAAAATAACATTGCTTGACGTTATGTCAATTGTTTGTGGTGTTTTTACTGTGGGAAGCAGGTTGCAAGTATGTCTGTAGCCTTAAGAAGTAATTTACAAATGTATGCAATTTGATTTTGGCAAGAGGGGCATACAAAATCACGCCCTTGTTTTGTGCTTTTAACTGTAACCTGTCAGAAGGAAGCAAGCTTACCTTACTATGTTCCACCAAAGAAAAGCCTATAATATAGGGTAATAGAGTAATCTGTCAAGGTAAGACTGCTACCCATCAGGTTAAACAAAAGGTAAATAATAAATATACTTTTACTTTATGGCATTGATTAAGACTAATGTTATATTTAACAATACTGTCTTTGGTGGGTTTTTTTAAGATTGATCTGCACAACAATTTGGTTCAAGTGAGCAAGTCACTTTGAGTTGGATTGCTGGTTTCCATAATGTGCTTGCGGCTTTATGCTCTCCTAGCAGTATTATTACTCTTCCTACTTATCATTCAATCAGTAAACTGCACATTCAATGATATAGAGGGCAGTACAATTGCTTTACCAGTTGATGACTTGACTTGGCCCCAAGTGAGTAGATAAATAAAATAACATTGTTAATAGTATGCAATAAAGCTAACTGAAATTCAAAATGAAATAAACTTTAAATTTGGCTTTAGAAATACTTGTTTGTTTTTTAGCTAAGTTGTTCTACACCAAAAAATAAACTATACACATTATGTAATTTTGAGAGAAATTGAACATATGCATGCTGCTTGATCAAATCTTTCTCCTTCTAATCTTAAATAATAATTATTTTTAGATGGCTAAAACATTTTACAGCTAAAAATATAAATTACTGGTAATGTAATTTAAAACATAAAAATATAGTTATTATTGAATTATTTTATTTGATTGGATAAAGCATTGGTTGTTTTAAGAGCCCGTTTTACCACATATATAACACCTAAACTATTGGTTTTTTTAATAGAAAGCCCATTTTTGGCCACCAACATTGATTGAAAATCACTAAAATGTGTGTTCGATAAATATTTCTTATTTAATTTACTAATTATAAATTGCATCTAAAATGTTTTCAAAAAAGCTTCCAATAATACTTTTTTTTTATGGATTCCTGTTAATTATTCTTTGCATTACTCTTTAAATGAACTAAGAATTATTGTAATATTTTTTCTGCCATTGTGCTAAAATGAGTTTACAGTTTTCAAATAACAGACTTCCTATAAAAATCAGACTTTCGATTAGGTATAATAAGATTCGTGTATGAACATTTTTTTTAGAAAATACAATTTTTTTTATGGTCAACAAATGTACCTAACATTTTACTATTTTATAGTTAATGATAATATCTATCAAAAGATATAGCTGCAGATCACATGACATTACGTTTGAATAAAGTATATCTTGTCTTAAACACATTTGAGTATGTGATTAGTTAATTTATTTTGTTTTTATTCAAGTTATTTATATTGGCTATTTTTAATTTAAAAATTCTTGATGTTGATGTAATTCAGGTGAAATTAACTTTTTTTTAATGTTTAACAGAAAAATTATTATATAAGTTATCTTTAGTTTTGAGTCATTTCATTTGAGCAATATTGACTTAATAATATTTAAAATTTAACAACACTTAAGTCCTATAGATCTAAATTAATTATTTTTTATACAAATTCAATAATTTACTTAACCTCTTATGGAGCAGTAAATGTACTAATTGACCACTCTTATTTTCTAGTTATTAATAAGAATTTTTATTGGTGACCTTAGCAAATAATTAATGTTTCATAACACGTGAATGTGTTTATTTCAACATGAAACACCTTATATTAAATCAATAGTTTGTTACTAACAAAAATGTAAAAGTTATATTTAAACAGGGGAAGCAAATATATAACTTTCAAATTGTGTTAGATGGCTGAGAAGTTAGGAACAAAAAATCAAACAAAAATAAATCAACTAGCAAACCCTAAGTTAACACACAACTATACTTGTGGACAGGCTGCTATGAGATATATGTGTGTATATGTATGCACATGTATGTGTGGGTGGCCATACTATTTGATGACTCCCTAGCGATGAAGGTGTTCTGGTCACAAAATTGAGTGACTTTGGGTCATCAGTTTAAATAATGGGGCTTGACATTTTGGCGTCCTGGCCACAAGTATGAACTAGTCCTTAATTGCCCCAAATGAAACATGTGATATTAAACTGGTTTTGACTATAGTCGGTAGCGTACCTACTGGGGGGTGTTGAGAGGGCTCAAGCCCCCCCCCNCCTCTACTGTAGTTTGGGGATGCTTAGAGATCTACGCAGGTCCGAAGAGAAAATAAAATGGGGGAGAGGGTAACTATGACCAGTTAAACATTGTGAGTCACACATCCTTGTGTTGATCCTCCCTAGTAGTCCTAATTGGGGTTCTTGCAGTCTAGGAAGTGGCCTGAAGATTGTGGCAGGTTCCAAATCTCCCAGTTTCACACATGGTTCCATTGAGGAGTTGCACAGTAGCTAGACATTTATCTATTATAAATAATCGGTAATTTTTGTGACAGTAGGCCTATGTGATGGCTAAGCCAGCTTTAATTTAGGCCTATTTATTTATTACGTTGTTACATTATCACATTTATAGTAGTAAAAATATAAATGATCAAGTTAACAAATACCAATAAAAAAACCTTCCAAAAAAGCTTCTAGGTGTACATAATGGCTTAAAAAAAATTTGCCTACGGCGGTTGGGGGTACCTCCCCCCTAAACCTCCCTTGGGGCCCTACCCCCTACTTCACAATCCTGCGTACACTACTGGCTATAGTACCTAAAGGTTAGATATATACACAACAACTCACACAGTGTGTCATGACATCTTGATGGGTTTAAAGCTTCATATAAAATGAAAGTATACACACAGAGTTTTCCTCAACAATATATATAAGCTACTTGGTGGCCAAATGGTTTAAGGCGTCGCTCCCGCAATAGATTGGGCTTCCAATGACAGGGCGATCAAAGTTGGAATCCCTGTTGGGTGTAATAAGAATTGTATTTTTTCCTAAATGGTTTTCCACTTGTCCTTCTCAAAAATGCGGGTTTAATTCCTCTAAATTCAACCTTCCTAATCCCAAACACATTAGTGTGACCAGTACATAGGTGTATAGCCCAAACTGGTAATAAGTCACAGTGCTAAAAAAAACACCATTACTAAACAGCATATAATTTTTTTTAGCATTGTGTCTTACTACTCGTTTGGGTTATACGCCTGTGTACTGGTCACACTAATGTGTTTAGGATTAGGAAGGCTTTGTTGAGAGGAAATGCATCAGCCTTAGCGTGGAGGGGGAGTTAAAAACCATTTTGTAAAAATCACCCTCAGGGCACCTGTCTGAGATCGGACCTCGATCTTCCCGTCTTCAGCAGTCTATTCTAACACAAAAGTAGCGCGTTAGATCACGCGGCCTCTGAAGCGGGCCATAGACATGATTCATAATTCTAAAAAATAACAGATGGAGATGATTTTACTATTTTTTCCACCCTATTAAATGTTAAATAACCATTACTTTAATTTCTTTAATGGTAAACTCAACCCTAAAAAGATAGTCTATGTTGCAGTAAATATTGTGTTGAAACACTTTTGTCATTTGGTAATAAAACTAAACAATTTTTGGGAATCTACATTTGAAATCTATCTTGAGTGAATAAAGAGTAAATATTTGGTGCACTTACTATCTCTCTTTAAATAATGACGAATTTCCAAATATCATAAAATCAAACGGTGTATTTCTATAGTGTTGGGCCACGTTGCATGCACAGAATCATGTATCGAGCCTCAAGTTTTACATGCCTGGTCTAAGATGTGACATAATTTCACTTTGGTGGCTTGCTCTAAGATAATACAATGTGATACAAGTTGACGATGTAAATAAAGAGTAAACATTAATACAAAATTTCTGATCAGATCTAAAACACTTCTTTCAGAATAAAATAAATAAATAATAATGACAAATTAACCTTTATCAAGAATTATATCTCGGGTCAAACTTTAATACCACACTGCTGCCATGTCACAATTCCCAATAATGTACCTAAAATAATGTGAATATATTAAACTAACAATCCAACAGCTTAGCTCAGTTGGTAGCATGTCTGTCTGCTGAGTTAAGGATCCCAAGTTCGATTCCTGAGATTGCCAAAAAAAAATTATAATTGGTAAAACATGGGTTTACCCTTTTACAGTGATGAATTAATGGCAGGGGACTGGATGTTGTGCCTGTCCTAATCTTAAGTTAGATTATAAGGCCTATGAAGCTACAACAGTCGTAGCCAGTCGGTAGTGGAAAATGTATGGCTTGAATTAAAAACTGACCCAGGCCATGGGATGGTAACAGTAATGGATTTAAAGTAGATATTAAATTAACAATGTGTTTGCATAAGAACGATTTTCTAAGTAACCATTAAAATAAAAACTATTTAAAGTTTATACTTACTATATATTAAAAAAAGGGGGTTTATTACTTTTCTAACTTTGCTGGGATGTGAGCGACGCTACTTACTAACAGACATCATACAGTTGGATGTGGGCTATGTATTGGTACCACAAAGAAATTAAGAGCCGTCTAAATGTGAAGAAGGAATCTAGGCAATTATATTTTGGAATAGGTTAGTTTTTGTCATTACTATTTCTTTTAACAATTTGACAATGACATAGAAATAGGCATTCATAATTAGTAAGTTTAGTAATCCTTGCTCTATAAAATTTGTAAAAGCATTTTATATCCTTTAATCGACCATATTATAGATTTTGAATAAAACAAATTTAGCAGTAAATTCAACAAGTTGTCTTCACTGTTAAATGCACAGTTATAATCATTTTATTGTAAGAGTTGATAAAATTATTGTTGAGTAGTATAAAACATAATACAAAGCTAGACTAATTGTATTTTGTGTGTATGTGCAGATGGGTCTGATGAGTACAATGTTATTCATACTGATGTTGATGTGGGTCAATGGTTTAATTCCGGTTATGGTCAGTGTGCCCTTAAATCATATAATTGATAAACGAAGCATCACTGACATCACAACTAAGCATGACTTGTTACTACAGGTAGGTAACCTATATTTTACCCCCAATTTTTCTTCTTGCAGCTCTTAGTATTATGACATTTTATATATAAATTAAGTCTGATTAATTCATTCTGAAGGTTTAAGCGCAATTAGAAGAGCTGTTGACTGGTTCTTAGATACAATGTATTTTTGAAATCTATTTCCAATTTAAAATATAATTAAACAAATTATGCTTATGAAAATAAAATTATTGAGTAGGCCCTACTCTATTGAGTAAATAAATATAGAAACTTATGTAAATATAAGTAAACTAATGCATAAAGTACTACATATTCATTACAAACACATGTATACATGTACAGCATGAACCCAGACAAGGTATACATCACACCCACAACCTCCAGGCTAAAATGGTAGAGATTGTCAGTTCACTTTAAAGATGGTTTTACTAGAGAACAGGCAAAAATTGTATTTTAGAGTTAATAAACAAACTTTCACAAAGCTAGGTTCAGGTATTGGCCCCACCCTACTTCCCATAAACAAACTCCCTAAATCTTAATCAGACTGAAAATTAAAAATAAAATTTAGAATACAAAGGTTATTTTTTTGTTCAAGCAAATGTTTGCAAATTGTCTAATTGTAAGCAAATTTCAAATACTGTGTACAAGTTACTTGCCTGAAATGGTGGTCATTGAAAGGTGATAAGGTAAGTGGGGCGGAAATGGTGGTACCTGAAATATTGTGTTTAGATCACCACCCTTAGAAACTTGATCTCTGATTTGTACCCTTTACAACAAACAATTTGAAATTGAGTTGTTTCACTTGGAAGTGCTGTTATCACCGAGAACTGCAAATAGCACTCCTCAGTGTCCAAGGACACAGCGTGGTTCAAGGAGCGCAGCTAAACTCCCGTACCTTGCCTGTGACCATGGATCAAATACCAATATGAGTTGTTTGTCAGATTACCACAAACACCATCTATTAAGTTTAAAATGGTCATCAGTTGAAGTACAGCAATCACATATTTACGAATCCACGTGAATATGTGTAAGTCAAATATTTACTGTAAAGTTGTCAGTTGACCTTCTAGGGCTGTGTTCATGTTGGTAGGAATGGTACAGCAAAAGAAAAAGGAATATAATGGTGCAACTAACGGTTGTGTTAAAAATATAGAAATATAGAAACAATCAAAAACCCATCGAATATTATAACATAATATTTTGAATACCGGCTATAAGGGTATAAATATGTAGACAAACACTAGATTCACTTGAGACAAGCAGCCATTTTAAATACCGGTACTTTAGCATGTGATCATAACAAGAAGTAGCATTGGTGGCCATAGATTTGTCTGAGTTTGAAACCAAACTGCTATAGAATTGTCTGCTTTTAAAACTAAATTTGATAGTGGGATATTGAAAACTTTATTAAATGTCTGGATTTTCTACACAATTGATTTAGAATCGAAAAGAGAGTAAGACTAACAAAAGTGTAAAAACTTAATTTCCGCAAGAAAATGGACTTGTCTGAGTTTGCGTTTACATATGTTTTATATACAGTATATTATACATCAAGAAATAAGGCGCATCTCTGAAATCTATCAACGTTGAATTTGATTTATATACTCATCACATCTCTATTTTAAAAATTAACAAGCAGTGAGTATATGTAGTACCTATAGATTTCTACTGCTAAGGATTACCATAACTCTTAACTTCTTAATCATTTTTCAAATATTTTAGTCTGCCAATTAACATTTGTTAAACAAATCAATCTAAATAATAAATTACAATAGTTTTGTTCTGAAAGTGTTTCGTTATTATTCATGTTTAGCAACTGAATCTTCTTGATCGTAACAAGCTTTCAATCAGCTGTTATCTGTAGATACTAACTTTATCTCTTCAAATATTTTATAAGGAGATACTCGGAGTAAGGCCAGCCAATAGCTCGTTGCCAGAGCTAGTTCTTCTTGGGATTGTAATAGTAAACTGTTCCTTCCACATCACCATCCATTTGAACAACCATAACAACAACAAAACAAAAAAAGTAGCATCATCCCACAATCAAGTCATACCAACCAAGTGACCGTCGTCATCTGTTGGTGACTATAGTGTGAACTTCTGTGGATAGAGGGTGCCATATGGTCAGTACAATGAACCCTCCAGCCGTTAATCTCAGTTATCCAGACCAGAGTTACTATTTTCTCATTCAAATACCTCCTCATTTGACCTCGAAAGGCTGAGTTTACCTTGTTCCAGACCCACTGCTCCACAGATAATCTGGAAGTGTTGGAGATCAAACTCCGGGACCTATGGATTTGTAGCCATGAACTACGACCACTATATCAGAGATGCAGTCATTTGAACAATCAAACACACAATTCTGTAGCAAATGAATGTGTGTATGTATTGGCTTCAAGGGGCAAGTTTGATACTTTAAATAACAACTAATGAAACAGTCATATCAAAAATACCTGGCCACAGCCCATGAGCCACCCCTGAGTTGGAGAGTAGGAATGGGCCCATATCTTTGTTATATTTACCATATAAATGTTTGTTCTGAAACTATTTATATATAATAGCACATGTGAATGCAATCTAAGTTGCTAAGAGCCCCTCTGGGATTAAGGCCACTATATCAGCAAATTAATTTAATGTACTATTTAGCCAAATGTGTCAGATTTGAGTAAATATGACATATTATCTATTTTTATTAATTTTTTTAGGTACCCGAGAATGTATTCTCAGGAATAGACCAACTGAGGCTTGTGACACCTTCAGACCATGAAATAATGCAGCGAGGACCATTGTTATATGTAATTTTAACAAGCCAACACACATCAAAGAGTTTAGAAAAAGAAATGTGGCTAAGAGGTATATTTTGAAAACAATTACAGATGGAGTATTATAATAGTTGAAAGTTTGATGGCAGAATTTAGAATATGAATTGTCGATGACTTTGATAGTTTTTTTTCCCAGCGTGTCTTAGTACCTATTTGGGTTATACACCTACGCTAATTGAATAGGGATGAAGGTAGAATTTTAGAGAAAATATACCCACATTTGCATGAAGGAATGGTGGTAAATTATTGTGGGTCCCCCCCCCTTCCCGCTCCAACGTACACTAGACCGGGAATCGAACCCAAATATCCCCATAATTGGCAATCCAGTTTAATATGAGAGTGATATGTTAGACCATGCAACCACCACTTATGTGAGTGATAGGTTTTATTCATGTAAGAGTAGACTAAGACATTGTTTTTTTAACATCAAAGCTTCCCATACTCTCTGGAGGTGAATTATTATCATGTGCATTCATATAATTCACCATTTTAACAAAAGTATATCAATACTAAAGTACTAGTAAAAAATATTTGCAAATTAAAATTTGCCCAAAAGGAAAATACCCTCATTGGTTGGCACACATAATAAATAAATGTCAGGCCCAGGGTTTGAATCCCCGGACGAGTGTAGGGTGTTTTTTCTTAAATGGTATCTTCCTCCACATAAAAATAAATATGAATACATTTTACTCAAAAATGTGACTTCATAAACCCTACACCAATGATGTAGTCACAATAGCCTGTGAGTTCAGTAAGATGCTCTGTGTGTGTGTGTGTGTGGGG
>CABFOV010001060.1:10891-21136 GCA_902141375.1 Timema poppense
GGGGGGGGGGGGGGGGGGGGGGGGGGTCGGCTTTAGCGCCAGCTCATGAGCGAATTGATCGATATAGCAACGGCGGAGTTCTTCATCGTCCCCCAATGCTCGGCTACTATCCTTGGTGACATAAGGGGATGGACAATCTACTCTAGCAAACTCTAGATAATTTTAAACTTAATTAAATGCTCCATATTGATTATCTATTACGTCAGGCTCAGCGATGGCTTGTGGAGTTTGGAAAACTGGCATGTAACGAACGATAGTGTACTCTTTACACATAATTGACAGTGTTCTGGCTATAAGTGCACATGTAAACAAAACTAAAGTAGGTGAATATTAACTAACTAAACCTATATTCACATAGAGAGGGTAACATACATTATATTTGGTGGAAAATCTCACTTCACAGTGTATCAGGGCACAAAAGGTGGGGGATGTAAGGCACGAGTCAAAGGACATATTTTTGCAGTTTTTATATCTAAATATTTTTTAGTCAAAGTAAATTAGATATTTCTCGAGTAGAAACATACAAATTAATGTTATTTCTATGGTGGCCTCAATAGTTCTTTAATAACTTTCAAGGGTGTTCTAGAATGTAATTACAACTTTCTCTTTTCATTTAAAAGGTTTTTCGTCTATTACCGCTTTGCTCATTACCGATATTCAACAACTATTCATATCACCGTGGGAAGAAAATTAAACTCTATGTATCTAGTAGAGCAATATTTTACTTACTTTGGCTATACAAATTGTTTAGCTACATCTGACCTTAGCTCATGTTCCCTACATCCCCACCTTAACCTCAAAAAGTTAAACTCAAGCATGCTAATATAATCCTAAAATTATTTTGTATTCTCTTTAATATATAGTTATTTTAAATACTTTTTTTACTATCTATTATAAAATTCTCTGCCTAAATATATTATTAGTACATATACTAGGTACCATGTCAATTCATCTAAATAAGGTTGTTTGTCTATTTTATATTAATTGAATGTGTACGTTATATTTGTATAATTTTGATTACTCTTGCTGGTTTCTTAGGTATTTTAATCGTAGTGCTCTGTGCTTTAGGAAATAAAAAGTTATTGGTGGTCACAATTTATTAACTTGTTCTATAGAGTATTGTTTCTAAATTCTGGAAATTATAACCTGAAATGAAATAAAATTAAACTTTAATGTCTTTAATTTCTTTTAGACAAATAACTAGTTTGAATACATGTATCTGAAGTTTGAGCTCCATGACATGAGTGGTATTTTCCTTCAATCCTCTAAGTATGATACACGCGCTAAAAATAAATGTTTCTTTTAGGGTTTAGATACCTCCAATGAGGCACCTACCAAATGTCAAAAATTTATCAAGTAAATAATGATGTTATATGTTACTGAAATTCTAAACTTAAGATTAAATTTATTACCAAAGCTCTCACGGCCTAAAATAATAACGATAAAAAAAGGATTTTTGTAAAATTTACCAACGGAATGTAAAAACGTATCAATACCTAATGTATACGAAACTGTATATATAGTAGTTATTGAAATAGCATTTAAATTTATTCCTATGGAGACCCGACTAATAAAAAGGGAACCACACTATTCTTCTACTGTATATTCCTGAAACCAAAATCAAACAAATAACTTAAGTCAGAAAGTCAACTTGATTTATTTGGTATCTTTTCGATGAATATTTAAATACTTTACAAGCAGGACATCCGCCTTTAAACATGAGATTTAAACTTAACTTCAACGTTATTTCTAATATGGAAGGATTTCAAGGGTTAAGTTGACCCATTAAAGACAAAGCATAGTGAAATGAGATATGTATTAAAAGTATTTCCAAGAAAGATTTAATATGTTTAATTCTATTTAATTTCAATAAGTGCTTAAGGGAAATAATCTTTCTCTATAATTAGATGTTTGTATTTAAAATTATTTGAGAATTAATATATGGGGGGGAGAGGGTGAAAAAGTCACTTTAAACTTAATAAATTTCCAAAGAACTAGGGCCTATTTATATTCAATGATACCTACTTATATGTTTAATGTTAACAGTAAAAATGTTTGCAAATTGGTAATACCCTCTCAAGAAGAGGAACCGACTAAATAGTAGCAGTTGAGTGTGCGCGCAGTTCGTGCTACAGTCATTTGTTAGCAGGATGTTAACCAAACAAGAAATTATTTTAATTTAAGGAACTTATTATAAAAATGGTGTAACTGCTGTTCGAAAAAAAAATGGAGACTCAAGACGATTAGTTGTGACCAGATGTGGCCATCTTCGAGCTATTAGGACACGTAACTCAGCATAACTGTAATTATTGGTGCACGGAAATTGCAATATCTTCAAGTTTTCAAACAAAAAGTGATAGGACGGTGCGTGGTAAAGTTTTTGATAAGTGTCAAGTGCCTTTACGTTATCCTGTATATTAAAGCTCATTATATATGAGAATTACGTTCGGAGAGTTTTTTTTATAGCTACGTTAAAAAGAAATATTGCCACCATACTCCATTTATAAAAACTGGCTCACTTTTTTTAGTACTTTAGTGTCACCTTTTCCCTTTAATTCCCCATAAATTGGAGCCAGTGTATGTTTTTCCTGTACGCTATCTTAAAGATTCAATCAAGATTTTATATTATCAAAAAGACGGAATTGATTGTTAGGTTAGCGTAACTATGCATGCGTTCTTCACAAAATTTAAATCCCAAAGGTAAAGTTATAGCACTAGTTAAAATTTCCCATTTGATTTACTCCATAAAACCAAATTAAGATAATTATCTGGGATATAAATAGTGTTGAACAACTAATATTATTATTTTCAACCAGACCAATGTATCTTATAAATATGATAATACTTTTAATTTTATTTATCATAGTACTGAACAAAAGTCTTGAAACCTAAGGCAGGCCAACACTGAAAAGTACACAAGTGCCTTACAAATACTTATAATTAAACACAAAGTAAGGTAAACAATAATAGCTAGATAACTATATATACTGATGAGTAGTAACGAAAAACAGAAAGTAATAATGACAAGAACAAAAAAATATCAATAATAAAAAAAACTAAAGAGTAGTAAAGCTTAATTATTTAAAGATCAGTAACAATAAGCAAACAATCAATCAGAATAGTGTAAATTTGAATATTTGAGGCAGACTCTCTACAGGGTAAATTGGTGATGAGGGAGTTCCTTAAATAACTCTCCGAGTTTAGCTTTTCTTTTTTGATAGAAGTTGAATTCAACAACTCTAGAATTGGCGTTATGGACTCAACGGCCTATAGGGCTCACCTTGTAACAGTTGAGGAGGGAAGATAATATTGGATTAAGAGAAGCCTGAGAAGGGGATATGATCACCTACATGATCAAGGACAAATTTACAATTATTTTTTATGATGAAAATATTAAAAACAATAAAGGACATCACAATAAATTCCACGCGAGAAGAGAGTTTGGAGCCCCAAGAGGTTTCGAATTATGTCAGAATCATAATAAATCCGGTTAGTAAAGAATTTATCACATTATGTATGCAGTGACAAAATTTCTTTGAACATTTTTCAACCTAAGAGAGTCAGTTAAGGTAAGGTAATTCCAAGCAACAGAAAAATATTCTAGCTTGGAACTAATCAGGGATTAGTACAAACATAAAAAACAGTCAACGTTCTCAAACGATAACGTAATAAATTTAACGAGTCCAAGTAATTTCAATGATTAGGATATTATATGGTCAACATGATCGTAGAAGTAGAGCTTATTGTCCAGGAGAACACCTAGATCATTTATATAACTGGAGTGAACTATGTTATAATTGACCAATTTACAGGTAAAAAAAGATAGGATTAGTTTTTCTAGTAAAATCTATAGATTTGGTCCTAGATTTATTAATAGCAATTAATTAGTGGTAAAATTAATAATAGTTATGGCGTGAATGGGCTACATCAATCTGTGTTTAAATTTCTGCGTAAGGAATAACATTAATGTACCATTGTGCAGTGGACGCCCAAATATAATATTTGTACATCCTTTCCGCAAAGGCTCTTACCATGTCCCGATGAGATTAGGGGATGATGATAGTGTTTTTGGTGGGGTGGAGCCAATGAAGATATTAAACTTAGCTTAAGCTTAAATATCCAAATTCTGGGGACCATGGGAATTATTCCCCTTTCGAGAAAAATCCCCCAGTACCAGCCGAGAATCGATCTTGGGACCTCAAGGTCTGTAGCTAGGAAGTCTGATCACTATACCACCAGGCCTGTTCTCATAAATAGAAGAGAAAATAAAGCCCAATGGATAAAATATATTTGTCAAATTTGTGACATAATTTTTTTTTAAATACACTACAAATAGAGTGATTTTTAAACGGAGTATTTGATTTTTTCTAGTTTAGGAAATTCTTGTAACCATTATTATCCTCTGATATGATTTTTTGAGATTTTTGGTAATAACGCACAAACAACTTATCACAGTACAGAATTATTCTAATGAATCCTTAACTTAAAATAAACTCGATTGAGTTATTTTCCACTATTTAAATCTATGACACTTATTTGTTTTAGGGTTTGCTAAAAATGCAAATCCTTAAATTCACTCTGAACATTTGAAAAGTTTCAGATCGTAACCTCCTCAATAATCACTGTTTTCATCCCCAATCGATTATTATTTAACTTTAAAGACTGAATTTTCTCCGGAGTTTTCTTCCCCGTATAAAAAACTGTTCAGATGAAACGCGTCGTTATCCGAAATTTGCTTTTCCTCGACGTCATTAACTGCGTGGCAGCGGCGACGACGGTGGTGAGGCTCTTTTTCCCCTTTCTCTTTCCACGCCATTTATTAGTTTCCTCGAGTCCTCCCCCTTTTCATCATTAACAACTCGGAAAGTAATCTCTTTAAGATGGGCTTTAGGCCGGAGCGGACTTTGGGAGAAAACGCTAGCCAACAGGCCCTAGGGAAGTGTGGCACATATCCCGTCACAACCAATAACCTATATTTTAAACTGTACCTTTCCCTAGGCATGCCGGGAGTCCCCTACACCTCCCACCCCTTGCTCTTCAACAAGCTTATATTGATCTCTTGTGTGGGATGAAGATGGAAAGTCGGTCTACTAGCTCTTTTATATCCACTAGAGAATTGCAAGAGAGTTGGTCAATGATTGTTTGACATTTACATTTTATTGGGTTCATGGGGTTTGGGATATCCTATTATTAATAAATATACGTTTTAGTTCCAGTGTGCACCTATCCTAATAGCAACTTAGCATTGCTAGATCTAGGGCAATCACAACAGTTAGATGTTAGATCGTTAATAGCATAAGCCCTTTATTACGTTAAAGAATCAAAAGCTCATTTTGACAACCATACAAGTAGTATGTTTTCCTGTTTGAGTATGGAAAGAAGATGAGAAGATTACAGTGAAAATCAAATATGAAATCACCCATAGTTCACTTGGACGTAATTTAAGCTCTGAACTTCTCAATAACAGAAAACAAGTGCAAAGCTAGTCATATTCCTTAGGGTGCATGGCCACTGTTGTCGATAAATAAAAAGTATTATAAAATGCACTACTATAATAGGCCGTTCTCTGTGATTCCTAAATGACCAAATTTTTGCCTAAATTGGTACATAGAACACATATTTGTAACCACTAGGCATTCATTTTTTAACCAAAAGTGGCCACACCTTTTATTTTCTCACAACTACTAGTAAAGATAGGAAGCATAGGTTCCTATCGTTAAAAGAAAATCTTAAAAAAAACAACAACTCCACATCACGTATTTGTATGTGCCCCACAATCTATAACTAATTAAAATATATATTCTTGCAGAAGTATTTACAATTTATACTCAATCCATATCAACGAGTGAACTTCATCTTAAAATGAAAGACCTGCAGTGTATTCCATATCTAAGATAATTGAAGCGTGGCGAGGAAATCTGTACATTTTACCATTCTCTTGATTCAGACAAATCCGCAACTCTTTTAAATACAAAAACTTATCATTACATAGGTGTGAGACTATTGAAGATACAAAACCTTTATTTTAATTCTTTTAATACAAACTTTCCCGAGTTATACTAGGTAATTATATATTTTAAGTGAATGTTTAGGAAATGGGGAGCTGAACATTTACACAGTCCACCACAGGCAGAGTGTGGAATATCTATGTAATGCGTGCGTTTGTACAGTCAGTGGATAAACACATGACACCGTTTTGTTGCAAATATAGTGTTTGTTTTAATTTAGTTATTGTCATAATGATTTTTGGATTCTTTTGCATGTTCATATTTTGTAATCGATTTTTCCCTGCATGGGACATGGTAAGTACTTCTCAGTTTCCAAGCCATAAGCAAATGGCTTTGGTTTGAAGTGAAGGAGCATAAACGACTGTGCAGTTTCATAGCATTTAATAAGTTATTAATTCGTTTCAATTTGTTTAGTAAAATGTAGAGTAATAAATTTAACATCATTCAATGTCATTGCTATTTAAAAACCAAATGTAGCTTAGTCTGAAATTAATACTTTTTTTTTATGAGTTTAAATACAAATTCAGTAGACATTCTATGAAAAAAATTGAGACACGGCTATTGTGTTGTTTTATTGCCAATAAAATAAAGAGTTTCCCTAAGAAATTGTTGTATAATTTTTTTTGCGCATTTTAATTAATTATTTGACAATCGAATGTTTTTCTATTACAGTCTAGATAAGTATTTCAAAAAACACAAATAAAGAAGGATATCGAGAATAGTTAACACATTCTAAAATGTTCTCATGACATTGGCCTGAGCAGTAGATGTGTTCACTAATTGATATTTTGAATATATTTTGTCGTAGCTTGTCTTCAGAAAATACATTTTAAATTGCCATGCCTCAAATCATATTAGTATGCTGGAGCTGTAAATAATTGTACTATAGTGTTAATTATTAGTACAGATGGAAACAATTAATTTTTTTGAATAAATCTTTTGTTTATGTTAATATATGATAATTTTGTTTACTACACAAAGAACAGTTTTTATGTTTCTTTCCAGCCTTTATATAACAAGTCGTTTAATGTTCCACCATTCAGGTCCATATGTTATACTAGTACACTTTGTTTACCCTGAAAGGGCCACTCCATGACCAATCGGATATATATATTATATGCTACACCATAGTGCAATCCTTAAAGGTAAGATTGCTACCGTTTAGTGTAAACTGAGTGTACATTTCACATAAACACAGGGGTAAGCCTACATGCCGATTCATAGAAACTACCACTTGAAACCAGCAGAGCGTTAATCATGACTTCCTGTGGGGCCAAGCTGCGCTTCATGCCGGGACATAACCAATCCAACATCATATTTTGTCCACCCTACCGTACAATTTACGGATGTCCGTTTTACCCACTTGCCTTTGAGAAATTTATGATTAGCCATCTCCGTGTAGTAAATATTATACTCGGAAGAATATAACCATCAATGTTTACGTTGTATAATTTTGGTTTTAATCTCACCATGTGCATTGAAGATGAAAGAAACATCACCTGATGCTTGTTATAGTTATTTCCATGAGTGGTTGATCTTTAGATTTCCTCGATAATGTGCTATAGATGGATAAATCGTCTGGAGAATCTGCTAAAAAAAATATTTAATTGTCAACTGCATGTGTTTTATTTATGGTATCCACTCTACAAGTAGTTTTTCCCACCTCTTCATTGTTTGATATTTTTAAAAAATAATTCGTAAAAGTCACGATAGAAATATTCTTACCTCTTTATATTTTAGAGTGCATTGGTGGATATATGCTTTTAGTAATCATAAAATCCTCTGGTAAATTTATTCAATGAGCATATATGAATATATAGCCACGGGTTGAACATATATATTATAGGGTTCTGTTAAATTCCAGACCATTACGTTTTTTCTGTAAAGAGTTGGCCAATTTCGCTTCTAAAGAAGGTCACCCAACTCCCTCACCTATGAGTAAAAAGATGTGCCCATCGTGAGTGGCCAGCTACCAATAAACTACGTGCCATGAAAGATCTTCTGGTTCGATGAATCTGCTCTCGTCTAGTTGTCCAAAGAGACGGAGGAAAGTTGCGATTCCACGTCTTTGGCTCGGACTCACCTTTCTCACGCAGAGATAATTATTCTTACGTGGTAAAGACCAGTAAGAATGTGATAATTTCGGCATCTCAACAACCGCTAAATTTTGGATATGTGCCATCAATGTTATCAGATTCCCTTAGATACTATCCTTAACCACGACGTCGTTAAATATGTATCTGGTGCCCACATGTTGAGTTTTATTGTCCAGGTGAATCATTTTTATACGTTTTTTTTTCTTTTTTTAGCACCGCGTTTTACTACCTTTTCGGGTTACACGATTTTATCCTTATTTAAACCATTTTATGGATGGAAATTTATCACTCTTTAAAAAATTTATTGTAATTTTTTTTTATAAATGCGACAAGGTGAATTTAGCCCCATTAACAACTAATCGTAACGAAATTTATTCTATTTCACTCTAAATATTGTAAAATTCTTCACAACCCTTAGAGTTAAAATACAAGACTTTTATAGGAATGTATATTTGAAATGATTTTTATTTCATACGACGTCTGATATTCCTTTATAATCTAAATTCATAAAAACATAATTATTGATTGTATATGTATTGTTTATAATCCGCATTAATTATTTGAAAAATGTCTTACTGTTAAAACTTCTAAGAACACGTTTGAGTTTAATAAATATGTTTGATAAATATATTTTCTAATTTCTTTTCTGACATAATAATACAAGTTAAGCTTTATTCACTGTCGTGCCGGACTTTTAGGAACCATTTATCTTACAACCACAACAGTTGTTTTATTGGTTACTATTTCCATTTTATCAAGCTTGATTTGATAAAATGGTATATACTATCATAGAAACACGATTTAGGCTGCTAAAACAACACTGAAACTAAAGTAATAATACTCTTATGCCTCGTCTAGGTACATTTTTTTATTTTAAATGAAAAACTTAAAATGCCTTGCATGTATTTATATAATCTATTATATATAGTAACTTAACTGGGAATTCTTATTTGTAAATTATGATATTGTTAACTCTATAATATTTGTTTTTCATCGAATACTTATCCAAAACGCGAATATTTTTGGGTCTAACTTAATGATAAAGAAAGTGCTTAAAATCGTGACGTAAACACATTATTGGATTTTGATTCAAAATAGATCAGAGATACAAAACCTTATTTTATTTAGTGTTGTTATACAATTGAAAAAACTAACTTTATACGTCAAATATGGTATTGATATGTATATCATATCCACTGGATATGTATAATGAAAAGGTTTTTTTTCGGAATTTTTATCTAATTTGGTTCTAACCTACTAATAAGTTGATATTCATACACATAAACAAACACATACGCGATACTTGGTTTGATCAGATTGTATCAGAATAACGAAATAAACGATTCATTTGTTCTCAAGAATAAAGTCATATTCTCTAAGTTTTTATTCAATTTAATACCAAACATACGCTCCCAATGAACAATTTACCGTACAACTTCCTTCTCAAAATATCTCTCTCACACTAACACAAAACAATGCCAAGTATAACTATCAAGAGCATATTCAACTAAATTTAAAAGTGAGACCTGGACATGGAAATCGAACCCGAAACCTTTGGCATTGCGTTACAATGCTCTACCACTAAGCTATCCAGGTATCGTTCCATGCTAAGGGCCATTATTCAATCATATTTTAAGGCAGAATCTGTCTTGGATGTGTGGATATCATCAGCTTTTACGAGCTTTCATTGATATAAACGGTCGATATCTCAGTGGTAGAGCATTGTGCCACTCTAAGCCAAAGGTCCCGGGCTCAATTCCCAAGCCCATGTGTATTTTTAAATGTAATTGAATATAATTCAGATACTGCTTATTTCCATAATTATAATAACTCCCCCTCCCCTCCAAGTTTAGACTTTCACGTATACTTATATTATAGTGTTGCTGCTACCCGATTCGGTGGCAGCGTGGTCTAACGTGCTATTCTCGTGTCGTATTGGATTACCGAAGACAGGGAGGTCAGGGTACAATCCTGGTCAGGTGCACTGAAGGTGGTTTACCCTAAATGGTTTTCCAATCTCCCTCCACGCAAATGTGGGTACATTTTCTCTCAATCAAACATGCTTAACCCATAACCCATTAGTATAACTAGTACATAAGCGTATAACCCGAACTGGTAGTAAGACGCGGCGCTAAAAAAAA
>CABFOV010001060.1:22300-40544 GCA_902141375.1 Timema poppense
TATTATTATTATTATTATTAATTAAAGGTATCATATAGATTCTAAACTAATATTTGTCGTGACATGGGTCCAATATTTATATTGTGAACCCTTGATATGACATAGGTTAAATATACCTTTATTTAAAACGCCCTTTTCTTCATCACCGCGCCTTACTACCCATTTGGGTTGTACACTTATGTAGTAATGTACTAACAACGCTAATGGCTTAAGGATCAGGAAGTGTTGAATTTAAAAGTAGTGTACCCACATAAGTTTGCAGAGAGAGTGGGAAAACATTTAGGAAAAAATCCCCCTCAAAACACTCGACCATGATGGAACCACGATCCCCCTTCATCAGAAGTCTAGTCTATTGTGATAGTAATGCCTTGGAGCATGCAGCCACGAAAGTGGTTCAAATGATATATTGCTCACGTATAATGTCAGATATATTTAACTATTAAGCTACACATGTGAGACATGGAAAAAAATAGGTACTAGTCTAGTTCAATCTGGTTTAACGGTGACTAAAAGGTCGGGGATCAAAACCCAACCAGATTTACTAGGGTGTTCTTTTTTCCTAAACAATTCCCTACTCTCGCTCCACCCAAGATCTGGTAAATAAATTTATTTCAAATTTTCCCTCGCTACCCCAGCAGTACAAATATTATTATAACAATGACGAGCAGTAAGACGTGGTGCAAAAAGAAAACTTGTATTCAATATTTCATACCCAACATATATGTTTTATGTATGTATTCTAATCTGTATTAAATTGTATTTACCTAATAAAATAAAGTTAATATTTGACACAACAATTTATTTAATTTTATATATGACTATGATCGTAATAAAAAAAATGTAAAATTTAAACAAATTAAATACGAGCATATTATTTAAAGGTTGATTATGGAAATATTTTCACTTGTACCCTTTTTGCTAAGTCAAACAAAGTCAAGTCACCATCCTGTTGGGCATGTGATACACAACCCAATTTTCATAGTCAAAATATTGATAGCATTTTATTATATCATTAGTTCTATTTCATAGGTATTGATAATATCTATCAAAAATGACAGCTTCAGATCACATTACCTGACGTATGAATACGCGAAAGGAAATATAGTAACATTTCTGTCAGATCAGCCTATCTATGAAAATTGGAATGTAACATCTTGTTGATGAATGAATGATGTATCTTTATGGTTTGATCATAATAACTGTACCAACGAGTTTCAAGTAGCAATCAGTGTATCTTCACCTTGTTTAATGGGTGGTTGTCTTGAGTACAGGGACAAAGCTTTATCCCGGTTGAATAGTGGCCTTGATCTTAGGCACAGTGAGCTATAGAGTGCACTTGTTACGATAGCTAGGATTACACTCTCAGTCCCAGGGTAACCAGGCAAGAGCCCTTTCCATCGCGAACACCTACACGTCAACATATATTGTGTTCGATACCATCAGGTTCACTTCCTACGTGCCACCCAATTCTCCGGGATCCGAACCCTTAGTCCCGCGGGGTTAAATGTGTTGTAGCTAAGATGGTATTGTAGGGGACGCGAGAAAAGCACAATGTTTTTTAATTTTTTATAAAAAATATTTATATTTTGGCTAAAATAAATCTAACATCGCTCCATTAGAAACAGTTTTTACTGTCTAAGCACGTAGTAATAGCCAGAGTTCTCAAATGTCTGCCATGACCATGTTAACATTTTATGAGAAACTTTTAAAATGGAGGGATAAAGTTGTCGTTAAATTCTAGGACAACCTTGACAGATATTCAAGAACTGTTGATATCACCACATAAAGAAATTTAACTATAGTTTCTACCGGAGTAATATATATATATATATATTATTTTTTTTTGCTACAAAATACTGCCCTTTTCTTGCGTCCCCTACACTACCACCTTAAGGGAAAGTTTTGTCAACATAGAAAGGGTAGTTACAAAACAATTTTAAATCTTATTAAAAACCGTGTTGTGTCGTTGTTGAGAGGGGAGTGATCTGGTTGAAAAACTTTCTTTAAACAATTTTGAATGTTATTTTACGAGAAAAATCTGCCGGTGTATTAGATCATAATGTATTTGTCATATTTACTAAATCGCCTAACATTACTAATCAATTTTAAACAACTGAATAGTGACAGTAATGACATATATTTCGTAACTTATATAAATTTTTTGTTAGAACAATTTGTATTGTCCTGAATAAGAAACTATTGTTTAAAAATAAACATAGTTGTAAACATCCACTAATATTTTCCTTGCTATAAAAGTTAAAACAAGTATACTTGCATTTAAGACAGGTTTTTTTTCTGGAGTGGAATAAATTTTTAAAATATATCACGGCTTCTTATACCCGTTCCAGCTATACGTATATTTATGATACATTACTCTAATTGGTTAAGGGTAAGAAGGTAGTATTTTAGTGATAATATACATGCTTTTACAGGGTAAATAATTTTGGAAAACAATCCTCAGTAGACCCGACCGGGATTCGAGCTCCAATTTCCTCGTAATTGGCAAGCCGACCTTACACGTGAGTGAAGCCTTAGTTCATTCGACCACCGAAACAGGTGAATAAATTAAAACCATTTATGGTATTCAGGGGTGTATATTAATTCCCGGTCAGAGACCTTCAGGACAAATTTACAGGATGTGGTAATGTAGCTCAACGCTCAGGAAAATTGGGTGATAGCAGACCATGCTTATCAAGCTTAGAAAAACAGAAAATTCCCCCCGAACTTAGAAGGTAGGCTAAAGCACTTTTATGATTCTTAACTCCCATAGATTCTACACGGATCATAGAAGGTGTATGGGTTGTACATTTAGATAGTATTAGAATCTTACTCACTGTAAATTTGCCTTCATATATGTGTTGTTACTGTCATGATTTTCGTTTACGGTATTCCGTGAAAGATGTAAACTGTAGCTTTACTGGTCGTTTCATGGGTCAAGAACCAAGTTAACCACACATGAAAAAAAGTTTTCCGTAAAATGAAAGTCTGCCATTATTGAAAATGTAAGAGCTACAGTCCATCAGGCAGCTATCATAAGATATTTATTGCAAGCATTGGATGAAAGTCACTAATGTTACTAAACAATATTAGTAATCAAAAGTGTTATCAAACACTTCTAATAATACTTTATTAACATCTACTTTGGTGGCCACATGGTCTAATTTATCACACTTAAAATAGACTGTACTGCCAATGATGGGGAGATCAAGGTTCGATCCCGTGATGGTGGTTTTTCATAAGTGGTTTTACACTTTCAATCCAAGCAAATTCGGGTACACTACTTTTAAATTCAACCACTTGATCCATTATGTTTTTTAATTTCGTGGTTATGGCAACAAGATATATTATAGTACATAGAATTATAAATTAAAACGTGTTAAATTCATAATAACCTTGTATCTTCTTATAACTGGTCACCATAAGCTATAATGTAAATAAATGTGTTTTATAATTCAGAGAAAGAGCCCTACTAAATATGTTTCAAAATAAAACACTTTTATTTTGTAAATACTTACTCATGAACATAACCAAATACGTTTTTACGTCATCAACCACGCTAATTTCATCCGTCTCACCATCTTTCTTTATAAATAGAAGGTAGCCTTTTAGAATCTATGTTTGTAAAAGATTCTAAAGTGAGCTACAGACGCAGCTTCCACAAACAAAAAACATAAAATCAGTTAAGTTTGTATTTCAATAATGTAAAAACGCCTAAAGTAAAAAGTAATATATAGCTACATATTCTTTCTTAGTACTGCGTCTTACTATCCGTTCGAGCTATACGCTTATGTACTAATTACACCATTGGTTTTGGGGATTATTAAGGTTATATTTAAAGGAAGTGTACCCGGATAAGCATGGAGAATCAGTGGAAAATTATTTGGAGAAAACTATCCTCAGTTCACCCTACCACGATTCGAACCTCAATCCCCCCATTAACGACAGTCCAGTCCACTGCGAGAGTAGAGCGTTAGACAATGTGGCCACCGGAGCGGGTTACATATCATATTGTTTGGAGAATGAATACATAAGAGAAGATCGTGTAGCTCTTTCTAGCTGTCAGCTACCACCAGCATGATGGATATAATGTAATTTGAGTCGGAACGTTTCAAACAATATATCGACGCAAACTTGTGTTTACGAGTGTAACTCCTTGATTACAATTTGATGACTTTGTTTAATATTTACAACTGAACACTGAAATCAGGATTAAACTTTAATTTTGAGTTGACCATTTTATATATTTTTAAAAATAAGTCATTAACCAAAGGGTTGGTTGAATGTTATGTATTTCCACCTGAAGCTGTGCATTAACTCAACGATTAGGCTGGTTAGTGCTGCCTGCACCAACTGGTAGAAATCCGATGCACTATGTGAGGTCAAGAAGTGTGATGGTTCTCCGTTGCCTTCCATACTGAATTTATATTAGCGAACGTGAAAGAGTCTACCAATTTTGCTGGGAAAGCTATTTTCAAAAAACTTTCCGGGTTCTTTTACAGGCCACAATCGACTAGTACCAACGGCTTTACTTCCCCTTCGAAGGTAGTTGTGTTGCAGATTTTTATCGCTCAACGAAAATCTATTAACCTGGTTGGATTTGAGCCCAAAATATTTGGGTCTGGAAACAAGCGCTTTACTCCAATCCTATCTAGGTTGACTTTATAAACAAACTTGGGTAAATAAACTCCATAGTGTGAGCCGAAAAACGAGCTATAATGACACAGCGGCCGCCGCCATTAGCGATGAAAGTACCAATATTTGTGGATGAAGGGTGTCATGTGGTCAGCATGACGCTCTCTCAGTCCATTAATCTCAGTTTTATAAACCAGAACTGCTGCTCATTTATTCACATAGCTCAATTGTCCTCACAACGGTGATTTTGAACCCATTCCAGACCCATTGCTTTACGGATACATTTTGTAAGTGCCGGGATTAACTTGGATAATAATGTAGTAAATAGTTATTAGTATAAAAATATGTATTGATTGGTGTGTATTATCTAAAATATCGGTGTGTATACATAAATGGCGTATTATTTGTTGACAATTTAGTAATAGATATTCATTATTTATGCGCATTTACATCTTTAATTACTTTCACTGTAAGCATTGGTATGTTTACTTACCTTGGTTGATGGCGTCATCTATTTGAAAAACTAAGCTTCAGACGACTTGATTTATTTTATCTTCTTGTTTGATTATAAAATTTAACTCCCCAGATAAAATTGGTAAACTACACGCCTAGCCTGTAATTTATCAACAAGAAATATTGTATATTATCTTATTTATGAATTCATAAGCTGATTTTATTATAAAACACACACATTGATTTTTTTACACTTTCAAACAGAATATGGTTATTTTTAACGTTGAAAAACTAACCAATTTAGTATTAGATGCAGCAAAACAAATCACACTGGTAATAAGTTTTTTTAATGTCTTATTTCTATTAATGTTAAATAATATTTTTTTAAATAAGCTTTATTAGCGTGCTATTTATTAAATTACTACTATTTTTACTAGTCTACTACAAATTATTTATGTTAGTGTTAAATATTTTGAACATTTTTTTTGGGAGAAAACTGTTGGTAGCATATAATTTTAATTTATACGAATTATATCCCTCCACTTTCGTGCTAGAATGTAATTATATTTTGGTGCATTCACCCAGCAGCCAAACATTTTATTTTTATGACGTAATCATAACACGAGTATTTATGAAACTCTTTATCTCTCTTTTTCTCTCTCTCATATATATGTTTTAGTTTCTTTTAACGATGTTGGTTTCATTAATTAATGAGTTATAGCTGCTTTGTACTATGTTGTGTTAAAATTATATTCATACATCGTGAAATAATATGAATGTATTTAATACACATTGGCCATTATATTTTCCTATTGTATTATAGATTTTGTAAATAAATAGAAATATTATCTATATTAGTTATGTTAGTAGTATTGTAGTTAACAAAAATATCTTTAATATGATTTAATCCAATGTTTGGATGGGTATAATAAACTAATACTGGATTTATTTATGATTTTATTAATATTTTAAGTGCTTATCATCATTAAAATGTTATCCTACTTAATTGATAAATCAAGAACCAAATAAAGTATAGTAGGATACTTCCTATTTTAAGTGACGCAAACATATGGTAAGAAAGTGTATACATTCAACAGTGGTAAGTGATCTTGCCAGTATAGTAACCAAGTAAGCTCATACCATTCACTGATACTATTTTTATGTTTATAGACATTTTAACTATTTGTTATTTATATAAATATAGTGTCAGCTACACTCACATCATATATGTATTTAATTTGAAATAATATAGCGTTTTAGACATACACAATTATACAGTTGAGAGATGAAATTAATATAATAATGTGTTAGACTCCAACCTGGAAGGCCATGGTTTGACCACAGTCAGCTGCAATGTGGTAAACGCTTTCATATTTTTACATCCAATTCTGTTTCCAACCTGCGGCCTGGGTTAGGTTATTAATCAAGTTATTTTCAACTACCGGCTTGGTTGACCTGCCGTGGCTTCAAACGCCTTATAATCTATCACACACAACATCCAGTCCCCAGCAGTTAATTTATCAATATGAAACATTTCACTAATGATACATTTTTTTTTCATGGTGGGAATCGAACGCGGAACCATTATCTCAGTAAGCAGACATGCTACTGACTGATCTAAGGTGTCAGACAATGTTTCCACACACACACATATATAATAATATATATTGGGATTAACTCCCTTTATCCTAATACCGGTGTTGTTTGTGTCACATACCCGTCCAAATATCTTGTATTGATAACCGTTTACTATACGCTATCATACCCTTGAAATGTAAATTAAATATAGATTTTATATACATTTAACAACGAGAGATCTAATGCAGTTAGCTTAATTATTAATCATCTTTCCCTTTTACCTTTATTAGGTAATCTATACGTAATTAAGTCTTTCATGTCAAAATAATTGCTTAAATATGAATATTCAATGAAAATATCAAATTCTGTACGCTCTAGAAAGTACCTCTTGTATACTGGTGACTCTTTTATACTCCGAGTTTTACTGATCGTTTACTAAACAAATTAGTGGGAGGACTACATAATCTCTACGTAAAACAATAGTTAATATACTAATTTTACAGTTGGTCGACTTGTATTCTGATGAATCCTTAATAGGATTATTTCAAACTGACCATCAAGTTTGTTCCTTTCCCTTCCACACCGTTCGTCCGAAGTGCTAGACATGGTAAACTGTGAGCACATTATATCATGGAAATGAGGTAGATAACGGTATTAATACCTTACCCTTGTGGAAGATATTATTAATCTAACATTAAATAGTGAGCGAAAATTAAGTTTCTGACAAAATAATACAAAGCATTTACTATAACCTTTCTTGTAAATTAAGGAATTAGCGAAATAAAAATAATACTGAACTTTTCGAACTATTTTTTAACTGTTGCTAATCGAACACAATAAATAGTCAGCTTATACTGTCGTGATTAATATCCCCGTCCTCTCACTATCTACCAATGTAATAAGTCAGCCGATACTGTCTTGATTGATCTCCCCATTCCGATCACTGTCTACCAATGTAATAAGTCAGCCGATACTGTCTTGATTGATCTCCCCATTCCGATCACTGTCTACCAATGTAATAAGTCAGCCGATACTGTCTTGATTGATCTCCCCATTCCGATCACTGTCTACCAATGTAATAAGTCAGCCGATACTGTCTTGATTGATCTCCCCATTCCGATCACTGTCTACCAATGTAATAAGTCAGCCGATACTGTCTTGATTGATCTCCCCATTCCGATCACTGTCTACCAATGTAATAAGTCAGCCGATACTGTCTTGATTGATCTCCCCATTCCGATCACTGTCTACCAATGTAATAAGTCAGCCGATACTGTCTTGATTGATCTCCCCATTCCGATCACTGTCTACCAATGTAATAAGTCAGCCGATACTGTCTTGATTGATCTCCCCATTCCGATCACTGTCTACCAATGTAATAAGTCAGCCGATACTGTCTTGATTGATCTCCCCATTCCGATCACTGTCTACCAATGTAATAAGTCAGCCGATACTGTCTTGATTGATCTCCCCATTCCGATCACTGTCTACCAATGTAATAAGTCAGCCGATACTGTCTTGATTGATCTCCCCATTCCGATCACTGTCTACCAATGTAATAAGTCAGCCGATACTGTCTTGATTGATCTCCCCATTCCGATCACTGTCTACCAATGTAATAAGTCAGCCGATACTGTCTTGATTGATCTCCCCATTCCGATCACTGTCTACCAATGTAATAAGTCAGCCGATACTGTCTTGATTGATCTCCTCTTTCTTCTCACTATCTACCGGTGTAATAATTCAGCCGATACTTTCTTGATTGATCTCCTCTTTCTTTCACTATCTACTGGTATAATAAGTCAGCCGATACTGTCTTGATTGATCTCCCCATTCCGCTCACTATCTACCAATGTAATAAGTCAGCCGATACTGTCTTGATTGATCTCCCCTTTCTCTCACTATCTACCGGTGTAATAAGTCAGCCGATACTGTCTTGATTGATCTCCCCTTTCTCTCACTATCTACCAATGTAATAAGTCAGCCGATACTGTCTTGATTGATCTCCCCTTTCTTCTCACTATCTAACAATGTAATAAGTCAGCCGATGATGTCTTGATTGATCTCCTCTTCCTCTCACTATCTACCGATGTAATAAGTCAGCCGACACTGTCTTGATTGATCTCCCCATTTCTCTCACTGTCTACCAATGTAATAAGTTAGCCGATACTGTCTAGATTGATCTCCTCTTTCTCTCACTATCTACCAATGTAATAAGTCAGCCGATACTGTCTTGATTGATCTCCTCTTCCTCTCACTGTCTACCAATGTAATAAGTCAGCCGATACTGTCTAGATTGATCTCCTCTTCCTCTCACTATCTACCAATGTAGTAAGTCATCCGATACTGTCTTGATTGATCTCCTCTTTCTCTCACTATCTACCGGTGTAATAAGTCAGCCGATACTGTCTTGATTGATCTCCTCTTTCTCTCACTATCTACCGGTGTAATAAGTCAGCCGATACTGTCTTGATTGATCTCCCCTTTCTCTCACTATCTACCAATGTAATAAGTCAGCCGATACTGTCTTGATTGATCTCCCCTTCCTCTCACTGTCTACCAATGTAATAAGTCAGCCGATACTGTCTTGATTGATCTCCTCTTCCTCTCACTATCTACCAATGTAGTAAGTCAGCCGATACTGTCTTGATTGATCTCCTCTTTCTCTCACTATCTACCGGTGTAATAAGTCAGCCGATACTGTCTTGATTGATCTCCTCTTTCTCTCACTATCTACCGGTGTAATAAGTCAGCCGATACTGTCTTGATTGATCTCCCCTTCCTCTCACTATCTACCAATGTAATAAGTCAGCCGATACTGTCTTGATTGATCTCCCCTTCCTCTCACTGTCTACCAATGTAATAAGTCAGCCAATACTGTCTTGATTGATCTCCTCTTTCCCTCACTATCTGAAGGGTGATTTACACTGTGCTTCTTTTGATGACACCTTGGAGCTTTCCCCGAACGAATATTTGGTTGCAAAACTCGCTAGCTGATAAACGTTTACATATTGCTTCTAAAAAGTGGAAGTCACCAGCGTTTAGTCAGTCTTGAGTGCCGTGGCGTCAAAATAAATCCTCCTCGCAAGTGCGCCTCAAACAAGCCTTATAGCTAGCTGCACATGTCGCGCATACACATTAGGGCAGACCCATTCTCTGGTCGCTCTTTAAAGCGCTTACACGCCACTTCTTTTGAAACTGCTGGTGAAAGCAGTTAGTTATTCGCTTTGCGGAAGCGTCAGCTAGTGTATTTTATTCGCCGCGTCTTAAAAATTATGACGTGAGAGAATAGAAGAAGCCGTCTATTTGGAATATCTTACCAGAGAATTCGCCAGCTTATAAAGAATCTTGTTCAAAGCGAATAAAAACAGCGCCGTGTAAATCGCCCTTAAGATGGTGAAGTTATGGAAATGATTCTAAGTGTCGCAAAAAATATTGACGAACGTGAATACATAAATATTAACAACAGATCTATTAAAACTATAATACATGACATTATTTAATTTTATATTTGTTTAGTTTATCGCATAAATAAACGTTATCCGTCATGATTACCCGAACACAATTTTAATAATAGCTTGTACATTCACTAAGATTAACCTAATGGCTTATGTTGGTTGAAAAGAGCCGTTGTTAAAACTGGATGTAGTGAGTCAAAATAAGCAATCTCTTCCATCTTATAATAGTGATTATTAATTAATATATATAAGAGATACCTTGTCTAATTTTCCTATCTTTATTAACGAATATAAAATTATAAAATTAAATTTAACCATTACTGCTTGGTGTCGCCAATAATTTTGTCTTATGAAAAAGGGTTGCGAATATTAAAAGTTTAAGCAGGTGGACACAATTATTTGTAATTCTAAGTTATATCCTACTTACAAGCCATCTAATGGCCCAATGAACCCATCAAATTTAATCTACCACCAAAACAAACTGCATCTGCCAATACCAATGCATAGCAGCAATTATTTAATAAATAAGATTTTTTTTAGGTTTAGTACTTGAGTAAACGTAACAAAATGACAAAAAAAACTTTTTGTTTTAAATACACCGTGGTTTAGTCCCAAAAAAATAGTGTAAATCAAACGTGAAATATTTCAAATAGTTAAATGACATAGTTCTAAACGAAGTCCTATTCCCTCGAGTTCAAAGTGAGGCAGTAACCGCTGATGGGTATAGTTGAATGGTTGTGGTAGGTTGTTATGTGGTAATGTTGGCATGTGACCTGAAAACACATTCCTGCAATTGCTAGAACACATACATGCTATCGTACAGAATACCCGAGGTAGTCGCTAACAGCTGTCACGGGACCTGGACAGCAAATATTACTGTCCATACATTAGACATGAATACATTTTTTTTAAAATCCTACGCATAAAGAATATATTTTTAGCATGTTCAATTAGGCTATTCTCTAATCAATCATTCAATTGCTTAGCATGAATATAGCTATTGACGTATACAAATTTAAGCTATTATTGATTTGTACTTTGTTAGAGTTTCAAAACGCTAAAGAAATTCGGGATTATATTCGAATTAATGTATGGACCAAATTGAATTTTCATAGTTTTGTTTTATGGTGTAGTAGACCCAAAATTTATGAGGACTTGGAATAATAACCCAAGGTGTTGTAATGATATCGATTTCCCTGTCTTTATTAATATTTGAGATCATATTCTAGAGTAAATATTATCATATTTCTTCTTTTCAGTTAATTTAAATTAAACTCATATTTTCTAAACTACGGCCATGTTTATTTTTCTTTCTTTCGTTTAGGTGCATGTGTCAGAAGCATGCTTTATTTCCGGGTTGTATTGCGCAGTAATTAATAACAGGTGCAGAGTAACGCCGCATCTGTTTTAGTTTTCGCGCTCGTAGAAAATAACCCCATTGGTCGATGGAAAGAAATCAAGTAGTGATCTGGGTTCGAGAGTATGAAACTACGGGGTTCACAGTCCTCAGCTAAGAAAGACGCTAGTCTTGTAGAGCACTCCCCCGCTTGATGTCTAATGGAGTAGACGTGTTTAGGAAGATCATATCAAAATGTATGAATATATGGGCATACTGTCTATTTAATGTATATTGTGTACAATGTTTACACGTTTGACAAAACTGGCTCAACTGTAAACTTAAATTCGTGTGAAAATAAAACTAGCTACACACTGAAGTATATGGAAGTTTTTACTATCTATAAGATAGCACCCACTCGTATAGTTAGAGAAGAAGGTGGAGTGTTACAAATGGCTCGCAACGCGTGACGTTACAGTGTTAATAGCCATTATACATGAACAAACAAAGCTAATACTAGTAAGTTTATTGTCAGGCTTAGTGAAATTTTTCTGGCTATCAAATAATTGAACCAGCTAATCTTGTGAGATGTCACTACTCTCGTTCATGAAATGCATACCAAATCCAGAAAACAGCATATGGTAGGACATGATGTAGATATCGTTGGTGAAATAGGGGTGCAATGGTTTGGAGGCACTTGTCCACGTACTAAAAGTAATGATTCACGTCGTAGGTTTGAAAATTTAAAGAATTATTGGTATAGCATCTCCATTGAACGCCGCATTCGATATTCTACGATGCCCCATTTGGGTAGCTGTCCCTTGAATACGTTGTCTAGAGATTACCCTTGCACGCCGGAAGGAATACTGAACATTTTGACTTTTACCCATATGATGGGGCACTTTGCGGAACTAACGTTGAATGTTTTGACATGGGTAAGCCAAAGATATGGTAATACTTTGACACGCCGCAATAAAAGACTGGCCTCAACGATGTGGAATTTAAACTGGGTGGTTTCAGAGGCAGTTATTAGAATGAACCCAATCCTGGAATAGACCAAGTTAACCCCGAGTTCAACACCGTTCAAAATATATCTATCCTGGCTAAACACATCACTGAGAAGATAGCCCAAAAGATCTATACTCTTACCTTTTGCAGAGAGATTACGATGAGTCTCAAATCCATGAATGGTGTCACCAACCTCTTCAAACATGTTGGGTGTGTCTACTTACCACAATCAACAAGTCAAATGCGTTATTTTTAATTCACTGTTGCAATTGAGCAGCGTCTCGATGTACAATCTATAAGAATAAGTGTTTCTTGGGGATGGAACGAGTTTTTGGTTTAAAAACACATCCACTTGGGTAAAGAGCGAATGTAACCAGCTGACAGAAGTGATTTTATCCACATCAGTGAAATTACCACCGTCGGGTTTCATTATTTTAGCATTGAGATTCAGCAATGTCTGTGAAAAATTGATACAGAACTCGCCTCTACTTGTAACGGTAAATTCGTGAGGGAAGAGACGTCTTTGTCCTAGATCTTTTGCCTTCCTTCAAGACTGATTTGAATAAGTGGGATGGAAAAGAGATCGTTTTCACTGCTGGCACACTCGAAAGACTGGGGGTGTAAAAATAGATTCAAACTAAACATTTCTGCTGACTTTTCTGCCTCTTTATTCTTGGTGACCCTTTTAGGTTGAGCTACGACAGAATACTGACGTTGGTCTTCTTTTGACGTAGTTTTTAGCTTGAACCGGATATCATTGTTTCGATCTTTTGCTCCACCTTTTGTTTCAGATTATGTCCTGCCTCACTTACGCGCTATAATAGGGCCTCCTTGATTGGTGACGTCAGAGGGCACATTGATGCCAGTATTAAGCGCCTGTTTTCCAGTGGTTCTAGCACCATTTGTCATCAACGATATAACGAACGCTCTTGAACAAGCAGCTGAAAAAATTTCCCTATTCCATGACCACGTTGATAGGGAACACCAAAGTAGAAAGGAGATATTTTGGTTCCCACCAAGCTAACGTAATATCTTTGGTAGGGACAGTTCATGCTAAGAAGTGTCGGAAATGAATTTTACGGACAGTTTTACAAATTAAAATGACACACGCAACCGTGTTTGTTTTAAAATTGATTTTCAGACTGCCAAAATGCACTCCTTTAGTGTTATGTACAATCGTTCCAAGATGCTTGCTTTCAGATCCAAATTATTTGTGGTGTAGTAATACACGACTTTTTTTTTTAGAAATTGCCGTATGAAAAGTGTAAATCCCTTGTCCATTTGTATACTTAGAGGTTTAAATCCACTTTCTTTGAAAATGTGCTTATACTGTGCTGACACTGTGACAACACTCCCCATTTTGGAAGGTAGAGTCCTTGCCCAAGCAATCCTGCTAAGCACGTCGATAACGGTGAGAAAGTACGTGATGCCGTCATTGTATTTTCCGAGACTTCGCATATCATTAAGATATGCTTATCAGAGATAGTCCATGTTGGACACCATGCACTGATTTAGACATAACATAAAAATTAAAGTCGTTCCTGCTGCTATAGTTTATGGTTATCCCGCGAACATTGTGCACCGTTTTTGTTTTGGTAGGATCTCCACTAACGCAAACTTGGTACATGTGGTTTTTGGGTTCACCAGATACAAAGGCGATAATATAACATCTAGGACCGTAATCCTGAATCTTATCAGTGAAGTCACCGAAAAATCTCCAGTTGGTGGACTCCAATCGCCATCAGTATCATGGTACCAAACGCGGTCATCCAATTTATCAAGGATACTGTATAAATAAAACCTAGCTATATCAGCCGTATAGCATGGCACCACGACACTCGTGTTACAGTTAAGGTGCACCATATCACGTGCATCCTTGTAATCGAGGAACATTACCTCATAAATAATGTCAATGACGCTGTCCACGGTGATATACGGGTCCAAGAAGTACTTGTGAATGCCCTGATAGTCGTTGACAACGGCTACGTGTGCTAAATCAGGTATTTGCCCAAACTTTCCTCATAGTGAGATTAAAATAGATTAGACATTGTGCGGAAACCAGGGTTTTTCAAACAAAGTCGAAATCGAGTTTTTCCTCTTCCCTTTCCTAATAATTTAAAATGCAAACTAAATGGTCCTATTGCGAGATGCACCATTCTGGCCCTCCACTGGCTTCTTGCTTAGTTTTCAAAAAAAGATCAATGTACCCGTGAAACAAGCCGCCAGGACATGTCTGACGGTTATATTGATACGTTGTACTCCCACANCCCTTGTCCATTTGTATACTTAGAGGTTTAAATCCACTTTCTTTGAAAATGTGCTTATACTGTGCTGACACTGTGACAACACTCCCCATTTTGGAAGGTAGAGTCCTTGCCCAAGCAATCCTGCTAAGCACGTCGATAACGGTGAGAAAGTACGTGATGCCGTCATTGTATTTTCCGAGACTTCGCATATCATTAAGATATGCTTATCAGAGA
This sequence comes from Timema poppense, assembly GCA_902141375.1. Taxonomy (NCBI): domain Eukaryota; kingdom Metazoa; phylum Arthropoda; class Insecta; order Phasmatodea; family Timematidae; genus Timema; species Timema poppense. The sequence goes on from CABFOV010001060.1 coordinate 37,246, forward strand.
TAGTCCATGTTGGACACCATGCACTGATTTAGACATAACATAAAAATTAAAGTCGTTCCTGCTGCTATAGTTTATGGTTATCCCGCGAACATTGTGCACCGTTTTTGTTTTGGTAGGATCTCCACTAACGCAAACTTGGTACATGTGGTTTTTGGGTTCACCAGATACAAAGGCGATAATATAACATCTAGGACCGTAATCCTGAATCTTATCAGTGAAGTCACCGAAAAATCTCCAGTTGGTGGACTCCAATCGCCATCAGTATCATGGTACCAAACGCGGTCATCCAATTTATCAAGGATACTGTATAAATAAAACCTAGCTATATCAGCCGTATAGCATGGCACCACGACACTCGTGTTACAGTTAAGGTGCACCATATCACGTGCATCCTTGTAATCGAGGAACATTACCTCATAAATAATGTCAATGACGCTGTCCACGGTGATATACGGGTCCAAGAAGTACTTGTGAATGCCCTGATAGTCGTTGACAACGGCTACGTGTGCTAAATCAGGTATTTGCCCAAACTTTCCTCATAGTGAGATTAAAATAGATTAGACATTGTGCGGAAACCAGGGTTTTTCAAACAAAGTCGAAATCGAGTTTTTCCTCTTCCCTTTCCTAATAATTTAAAATGCAAACTAAATGGTCCTATTGCGAGATGCACCATTCTGGCCCTCCACTGGCTTCTTGCTTAGTTTTCAAAAAAAGATCAATGTACCCGTGAAACAAGCCGCCAGGACATGTCTGACGGTTATATTGATACGTTGTACTCCCACACCTCGTGTACGGCCTCAACGGTATAGCCTTTGTCGACAGATTTACAGATCTCGTCAATCAACTATTTTGCTTGTCTTAGAGCTTACACTCACCTTGTATTTTATTTTGCTGCTTTTCTAACATAAAATAAATATAAGTTTGTCATGCATCAGTATCGGCATTATGGGCATCAATAAATTCCATGTAGGTGTCACGGTATATTTGGCTATGCCTTATAATTGTTCTAAGTATAGACAATTTGGTTCCATGTGAATCTTTGGGTGGCAGATTAGGTATGTTTTGTACTTACAAACAAAAGGGACAGTGAACGCACGTCCAAGTACTCGATTGTCTCTCCATATATATGTTTAAATTTAAGACTATAGTTACATATTTAAAATTTAAGATGTTAAATATGTATATTTAAAATATTAAATGTGTGTTGTGTAGTCAAGTTTATTATTCGTTATTTAAGTTAAGGTTTCGGAGTACCCAAAACTTAGTGTGTGATTGAGATTATATATACAGTAGCCCCATGGCTTATTTGGTGCTGACTGACAGCTCACAGCTGACATCTAACAGTCAACATCTAGGTGTCTACCTAAACTTTGACTGTCAAAAGTAACTGAGGGCAATAGTTAAAATTACTTTAGTACAGTAGTCTCTCGGAAACTCGACATTCCGTGTAATTCGACAGACACACGTGTACACAGTTGTTGGTGCCAGTCATCCCAATCCAAGGTCATTCAACTGTATAATCTCTCAGTTTGTTTGTGTAACTGTAGTGGAACAGTCGTGGTGTTTTTACAAGTTATGTGTTTGTTAGTTTTCCAATTCAGTAACGTTTTATTTGAACCAATACAATATTAAATGTACAGTTCTGTGTTTCTGTATATTACACCTATGTGTATACATAATTATATTAACACGTAATATATTGTAGTGTACGCATATTACTGTTACTGTACCGTACAATACTACAGTACAGTACAACTGTACCTAAGCTATTCGATACTGTACTGTGATTCATCCTTGTTTGGTGAACATGACATAGTAAACAAGCATCTTGTGCAAGTTCATTCGTAAAACTCGACATTTCAATAACTCAACAGCATTTCAGTTCACATTAGGTCGTGTTTCCGAGACTTGGCTGTAGTATGTTCTAATAATAAACTCCGATATAATATACATACATACATACAAAGTTATAAAAGATAATAGAACTTAACTTATGCTAAGATTAGTATATTAAGTAAATAAATAAATTTAAATATAACTAAACAATATTTTTTTTATTTTTTTAGATGATTTGTGGGATTATTTAATAGTTCATTTATAAGTCCAAAAACAACTGTAATACCAGTAAAATAAATTTTTTAAATAAATATATTTGTAATATACAATTTATCCAGCCGCCTAAAGTATAGCCCCAGATTTTCACATCATTGGAAAATTGCACTATTTATTGATTAACTATGTCTAAATAGTTTTACACAATTCCGTCTTTGTCGCTGATAAACATTGCACAAACCATAATAAAAAAATTTACTTGTTGTCAACAATAGTAAGTGTCAACAAACCTTAAAACAAATAAGCTAGTTATTTAACCAAGTTGGGCATATTTATTTACATTCATTTTGTGATTTGCGACTGTGCTCTAAATCAAATTATCTCTAACAGGGAGTGTCGAAATGAGATCTTTCTCCTACAGGGAGTGTCTAAATAAATTATCTCTAACAGAAAGTGTCGAAATAAATTTATCTCTAACAGAGAATGTCGAAATAAATTGGTCTCTTACAGGGAGTTTAGAAATAAATTTATCTCTAACAGAAAGTGTCGAAATAAATTTATCTCTAACAGAAAGTGTGGAAATAAATTTATCTCTAACAGAGAGTGTCGAAATAAATTGGTCTCTTACAGGGAGTGTAGAAATAAATTTGTTTCTTATGAGTGTCGAAATAAATGTGTCTCTTACAAGGCGTGTTGAAATAAATGGGTCTTTTGTATGGAGTGTTAATGTTAACTTGTCTCTTGTAGGGAGTGTCTAACTTAATTTGTCTTTTGCATAGAGCTTTGATGTTAATTTGTCTCTTGCATGGAGTGTTGATGCTAATTTGTCTCTTGCATAGATCTTTGATGTTAATTTGTCTCTTGCATGGAGTGTTGATGATAATTTGTCTCTTGCATAGAGCTTTAATGTTAATTTATCTCTTACAGAGATAAGAATATAATATATTGCTTGCGAGGTGTCGAAATCAATAATTTTCAAATTTGTTTTAATATAAAACATACTTTGAGAATATACGAAATCGTGGAGCTCACGAGATGCATGCAATAACTAAACAATGTTTGAATATTACCTCCATCACTTTATCACTAGTAAACATATGAACAAACAATTGTTTAAGCATTTTCACATATTTAGTGAAGTTAGACTTTTTGGCACGTCCAATTGTATTTGAGACTGGTTTAATCATTTAAAGCCATTGCTATTGTTACAGTATTACATTGTACATCACTATTTTGAGTGGAACAAA
>CABFOV010001060.1:42742-55022 GCA_902141375.1 Timema poppense
AAGAAGTTTTGATAGGCTGGGCGCACACAAAAAAATCACAGCAAAACAAAACAAAAAGTTTTGGCTTTAGACTATTTCGTATCCACTCAAAATATATTTTCACAAAAAACCTTTTGCTGCATAACGAAAAAGCACAGCGTGATAAAGCATTGGAAGGAATGGTGACTCCAGTGTTCCAGTAGCGATGGAATGTCTTACTAGGACGTTGATGTGGCAGTGGTTATTGGATTCTGAACCACATCCTGAGAGAAGTTGTTGGGTGCACCCACTTCAGTTGTTACTCCCTGCCAAAGTATTTCCAATACATCTTTAAGAATCAAATAAACAAAGCTATTATTTATGCTTTTGGTGAGAATTACTCCATTTAGATATCATATTCTACAAATTGAAAAATGATACCTGGACATGGAGATAGAACCCGGGAGTTTTGACTTAGTATGCCAATGCTCTACCCACTGAGCTATCCAGGGATCATGCCATGCCCAGTGTCATTCTTCACTTATATTTTAGGCTTTGGCTATTCTATTCTTAAATATGCTATCCTTTACATTTATAATAATTGTACAAGTGGCAGCAATAAGCCAACTACTGAGTCGAAGGTCGCTGCGTTATCTGATAGCTCGTGATCTTAACTTAAAAAATCACACAATTGTAGCCGACGATTTCCGCACGTCCATCATAGACTCTGCCTTAAAATATGAGTACAGAATGACGCTGGACACGGGACGATTCCTGGATAGCTCAGTAGTTAGAGCATTGACGTACTAAGTCAAAGGTCCCGGGTTCGATTCCCGTGTCCAGGTGTCATTTTTCAGTTTTCACAGTACAATATATATTTGTTATGATTAAATTTCAATGTATAATCTTACAGAGGGAGTCCTTCTTGCACTAACACAATCAGCTTATCAGCGTCCAACTTCAAGGCAATCTATTGCAATATTGCGCGTGTACGAACTGTGACAGATTGTTGGGATGGTTGGCGCATACGCAGACATATGTTGTCTTTCGTATCATGCCCCCACTTCCGTGTTTCGGTTTTAGACTTGACTACTTGAGCTTTGTTAAGCTTTTTGCTAATTTTACTTTTTGAGATGAGTGATGCAAAAAAAATTTGTTTTAAATCGCTTTTGATTTTGGCTAACCAATGTGTGGCAGTCCCATTTTAATACATTTAATTAGTGTTTTTGAGACATAATAAATCAAAAATGCTTTGAATGGTTTTACTGTGCTTTTTTGGTGTGTGCCGGGCCATACGGATTTTTATCGTTCAAGAAAAACTCATCAACCCTGGCTGGGTTTGATCACACGAACATCAGCTACTGAGGTGAGCACTTTACCTCAAGACAACCGAGGTCCACTATTTATTTTTGTAATTGTTTTGAAACGCTGTATGAATATTCCCAAAGAATAAGTTCAAAATAAAATTCTATACATCATTCACATAACTTGTCAACATAAGGAATATCAAGATTCTCTATTGTTTATTATTACGAATAAGATCATAATATATAGAGAATATATTCCTGCGTTAAAATGTTCGCATACCATAGGTGTTTTGTACTCAACCTAACTTAACATGGACCTGACGACCTTTTTCCACATTGTACAAAAAACGTTTCGGTGCCCCCTGACAAAAACTTAACTATATTTACAAAGGAACGTAATATTAGTGTGTTGAAAATATTTTATGTTCTGCATCGTTGTCCAGCAAAAATAGCTCACCTCAATTTTTAATTACATTTATGACCTCCATAAGCTGATGAGTGTATTCCGTCTTCTTTGAGAACAGAGATAAATTACGTTTTCTTGCCATATTAATATTTTATCGGAATATTTTCAAGTCACTGAAAGTCTAAGTATTTATTATCACGCCCCGATTATGTTACAACTTTTCAAATATTTTCTTACGGCCATTCACTGAGTTGTCCAATAGCTTTTCTTCTCCAAATGTTACTAGCAATTTGACTTAACGTCTTATTCATGTCTGTTAGGGGTTGATAAATTCAGCAGTAGCTTGGTGAATTTAAAGTCTAGAACAGGCTTCGGTAACTTGTCGACCGCGACCGATCGTTCGATCTCGCGTCAATTTTACAGTAATTCGCATAAGAGAAATACATCGTGAATAAAAGTAAATCTTTTTGTCTCGTAACTCACAAATATATTAAGTACGGTTCTTAATAATACTTGATAAACTTAAAACCGCTTTGGTGACCACGTGGTGTAGGCCTTACTCTTGAAATAGACTAGACTAAGGGAGATCAGGATTTTATCCCGGTCGGGTGCATTGAGGGTGGTTTTACCTAAATTCTTTCCCTCTACGCAAATGTTAAACTAAATTGAACTTTCCTAATCACTAACATTCTAGTGTAATTAGTACATAGGATTATAATCCAAACCGGTAGTAAGACGCGCTGGTAAAAAAGAATTAGCTTGATATAAAAATAAGTATTTTATATAAAGGTAGATACATAAGTATTTAAAGAAATATTGAATTTAAGGAATAGTTAATATTAGATGTAATGACAACAAAAAAAACATTATGGCGAAGAAATGATGGTTGATCATACAACCTTTGGTAGGTTTGTAAGTCAATCGATGCTCAAAAAGATTGTCAACGCCTGGTCTAAATACCTATTATTGCAATATTATGTTGGTTCACCACTCTTGACTTACCGTATACTTGAAATTAAATTTTAAATCCTCAAATTATAACTTCCTTGCCTAGCTCAGATAATGCAGTTTCCACATCCATGATTTACCTTGATTTTCACTAAGTAGACCAACACACAACTTCTGAACTGTGTTCGGGGATAGCTCGTTCGAGCTTACACTGTTTACTTTTATTCCGTGTTTACTGTTGGACCCAATACATTAACCTTTGGTCGAATTATAAGACACCCGTTAGAAGGAGATAGATAATCTAATCTGCCAGATGGTACAATCTGGACGCACTGGAATGGCTTCACTGGTTCAATATAGTGTACTGCCTATAACTAAGAAATAAGGGTTCAAACATCAGTTGCATAGATTGAGGGAAGTTTTTACAAATCGTTTTCCACTCTTACTGCACATCTATGGGGGTACATTCTACACACCTTCCTTATCTTCCTTATTCTTACTCCATTAGTGTAGTAAACATTATTATTATAAATATTATTAGCATCGCTTCTTACTACCCGTTCGGGTTATACGCACTCACGCTAATGTATAATGGTAGGTTGATTGTGAGATTAAATGGAGGACCTACAGTTTAACGTGGGATCCGAACCACGGTGTTGGTCTGGCATTCCAAACATTCACAAGCTGTGTCTTTATTACACGTCTTGTCAGAGGTGAAGGAAGGGTTTGGCAATCAAATAAATCTGTTCAGGGACCAAGGATTGAACCCCAGACCCCGTAGTAAACACATATGCCAATATTCCGAAAGGGTATTGAGACGCGGCGATAAAATAATTTCAAATTTTGATTTACTTTACTGAGTGATGACCAACAGCTATTAAATATATAACAGGTCTAGCTATATAACTGAAAAATATACAAGTATCAGGCATGTGAGCATAACTATATATTAAAAAGTATAATAAACAAATAACTATACATACAGAAAAATTGTTTCTAAAAATTGAAGAAAATAATAATAAATATATGATGAAAAAATTAAATAAATAAAGATAAGTAAAAGCATAAGCATTCAAAATGCACTTACATAATTTTAAAAACAATAAACAACAAAAAGTAACAACAATGAACATACAGAAGAAAAAAAAAACAGGTTAATGTAAGTATAAATATTTTAGGTAGAACATCTACTGGGTAAATTACTGATAAAGGAGTTCCTTAAATAACTTTCTGAGTTTGACTTTTATTTAGTGATAAAGTTGAATTTGACAAATCTGGAATTAATGTTATGGATACAACGGCCTATAGGAATCACCCTGTAAGATTAGTTGAGATAAAATTATTTCGATTTACGAGACGCCCGAGTAAGGGCCTGAATAACTACATGATCAAAGACAAATTTACAAGAAATGTTGTTATTAGGAATATTGAAAATAAATAGAGCATCACAATAAATTTTATGCGGGTAGAGAGCTTTTAGACCTAAAAGGTTTAAAGTTCTGTCATAATCTTAATAAATCCGTTTATTAAAGAATTTATCATAGCAAGCAGCGGCAAGATTTCAAAACGTTTTCCAACCTGAAAGATTTTGGAATTCTAAGCAACAGTAGCATATGATAGCTTTGATCTAACCAGGGCATAGTACATGCAAAAATTGTAGTCAGCTTTCGTAAATGAAGAGGTAATAAATTCATTTAGGCCAAGTAATTTTAATGATTTTGATATCATATGGTAAACATGAAAGTGAAAGTAGAGTATGTTGTCCAAGAGAACACCTATATCATTAATATAAAGGGAGAGAAATATTTTTTTATCGTTGAGCAATTTAAAATAAAAAATATAGGATTATTTTTCCTGGTGTAAGATATGGATTTGATATTTGATTTATTAATAAATATTCAATTTTCAAGAGACCAATGTAAAATACCATTTATGTCGTTTTGTAAATCTATACAATTTGCACTTGACAATTTTAAATAGATCATCCACAAAGAATAAATAGCTAGATGAATTTAATTATTTATTAATATTATCATTAAACACATTAACGATAAGGGGACTTAAATTAGAGCTTTGGGGTGTACCCTAAGGGTCTGAAAATATGTAAGAGTTATGTTAATCTATTTTAATAGCAAATTATATCATACTCTTCAACTAGTTGCTAAATCAACTTACATAACTGATATTATAAAGCTACACAGTTTAGATAGAATATTACTATGCTGACATAGATCAAAAGCACCTGACATTGAGTACACACTTGAGGGGAAACATTAGCCAGAAAATCAATTAAATTTGTGACAGTATATTTATTTTTTATAAAGCCATGTTGATTTTCTGAGAGTTTATTCTTTAGGCGATTGAAAATATGCTCATGTATTATTTTCTTGAATACTTTAGAGAAAGTATTTAAGAGAGAAATAGAAATATAATTAAAAACATTTGTTTTAATTTGTTAATAATTAAAACACTACTCCTAATCTTAACCAAAGATTAAAAATAAAATAAGTTCCACTGAAACTTTGTCGATGTTAAACGGTGTAACATGACTAAGATTATTTGCTTAAAAGCTTGTCTGAGACTTTGTATAAAACCTGAAAATATATCAAATGTATCCTATTTTTCCACTGCTCTGCGTCTTACTATGCCTCTAGCTCATCTGTGTATTCATAAAAATGTACACTAGGTTGAGTAAGACTTAGTTTAAATTAAATGCACCCAGATTCCCATGGAGGATTAGTGAGAAACAATTTGTAAAGAAATTCACCCAGTCTAGAATCAAACATCTCCCTTCTTTGGAAAACAGGCCATATGGGGTTGAAGCCTTATCCCACGTGCCCTCTGAAGTCGATATAAAAGTTGTAAAAATGTTAATATAGCTTACAAACTATTTTTTACGAGAGGACCATTTTCACACGTTTACTTGTGTTTCGAAAGACAGCCAGATATAAATTCAGTTCGGACATGCATATGAAGTCCAACATACGCTTGTCACACTATTTTTTCCACCTCAGCTCCGCCACGGTCCGGCTGTACCCGAGTGAAGATAAATGAATGACAGTCATATATCAGTATTAAAGTGCTGCCAACCCTTGAAATCGATCGCGCACGTAGCTCTCCAAACTGCCGCCCCTCCCTCCCTTACCGACTCATGACACCCCCTCCCCCCCTCCTAAACCTCGCATCGTTACGCTGACCCGACCCGCCTCAGCTCTTGAAAAAGTATAAATATGTATGGAAATATGCCCACTTCATCCAGGCCATCCATCATCCACGTTTCTTTGTTTTACAGACCGTGCAGGTGGGTCTGTTGGTGACCACAGGACGGGAGGTCGGTCAGCTCTCGCCCAGGCCAAACAATGAAACATAGCAACGGCAAGATGAAGCACTCCATTACTTGCGCTATTCTCTTCGCTAATAGGTGCTTTGTGCTAGTTCAATAACAAACACTATATAGGGACTTTTTTTAACACTAACATAATATTTTATTGTATTTGTATAATTATCATCATTATCATCATCATTTTCATGTTTACTATAGTCATAGTTACCATCATTATCTTAATTTTCATCGTTATCATCACAATCATCATTCTCATAATCGTCGCCATCGTTGCCAACATAATCATCATCGTTATCATCACTAGGCTATCATCATTATTATCGTTTCCATCATTATCATCACCATCCTAGTTACCATTACCATTATTATTATTATCATCGTTATTATCGTTATCAATATCACCATCATCACCTTCATCACCGTCATCACCATAATCATCATCGTCATCATCGCCATTATTATTATTATTATTATTATTATTACAGAAATGATGATTCATCCTAAGCGTCAATATGTGTGAAAAAGAGAAATATTAAATATTATTAAGAATAAAAGAGCATGTATGAATCGGTGTATGGATGTTAAAGGGAGTCTGCAACGATAGGGAAGTGTGGAGAAAGTTAGTGAGGATGGATCAAGTAAGAAGTTTTTTGAGATATAGGCACATTTTCTTGCCCACTCCGTAAGGTAACGGTGATATTAGGTATTTATGTATGTATGTAATAATATGTCAATATTTTAATCACCTTTTATATTCGTTACTACTTTCACTAAAAACATTATCACAGCCATTTTCCTTTTTGTAGTTAGGCAGATAAAAATAGCTTGGAAAATTACACATCACATTTTAATAAACATCCTACGTTATTCATGTCTTATCACCCATTCTGGTTATCTAAAGATCTTCACAAACGGGGCAGGAAAAGTGGATAACCATATAGTTTGAACCATCCTCATTAATTCAGTTCAGGATTCGAATCTCGACTTACATCTCACTGGAAACAAGCCAAGACGGGTGCCTTATTCAGTGTGAACATTCATGAAAGTTATATTAATTATATATTGCTATTAAAATTTGGTGAAAAAGTTAAAACATAAAACTACCTAGTCCAAGGGAGCATGATGGGAGATATTTTTTAATGAATGGCACTAACAACCATATGGAGTGAAAAAAGCCGTATAAAAAAACCTCCATTCACCCAATTATAGATAAGAGTCATTTAAAAAAGTATAATATATAGTCCAATTTATATAGAAAATATAATTAAAATAAATACAAAAAAGTGATCAATCTTGATAACGTTTTAATATAATGTTAGTGTTATTTTATAGGTGTTGATGCTATATCTATAGATTATGCCGGAATCACGATCAACTTAACTTTAACTTAAAGTATCATTCACTTAAGGTTAACTTAACTTAAGAAAACAGATGTGTGATCACGATTCACGTAACTTAACGCAACAACTAGAGCCAAACATCTGCATTCTCGAGTATTATCTGTGATTTGTACTATTTGCAAAGTGATTATCTGTGAATGTTTACAGTTTTCAATAGATATAATAAATATATATTATTAAACTTTTAGATACATTTAACTTTCCTATTTTAGTTTAATTATTTTGTTTCAATGTCTGATCACTAGAACTTAAGCTAAAGAGTATACCTTGGTCATATAAAAAAATGAATTACTAAATAGCCCTGTTGACGTCACTCGCATGATGATTGACTGGCTAGATCACGTGATACCCTTCATGTAACGTTCACTTAACGTGAATGACCTCCCAGGACATCTATTACGTTAAGTTAACTTCATCGTGATCGCTTCCATTTAAAATACGAAGAGATCCTTTACATAAAGTTACGTTAAGTTGATTGTGATCCCTGCATGAGTGACATGTGAAGATCACATGACTTGATATATGATACTTGAAAGAATATCTAGTAACCTTTCTAGCAGTCTTCTTATGAAATTTGAACTTTATGTTAACATGTAGGGGAGTAGGTTTAACTAACACATACTAACTATACCCACAACATTATTATAACAAATTGCGACCAATCCTTTTAATGCACAAAACCAATACTTGCGTAATAAAAATAATTAACTAAAATTTTGTTTCAAACTATAAGCCTATATATTTGAGGTTAAATTACCTGGCATTAACCAACGCCAGAAGTAATAAAATAATATTTCTCTATTGGAAAGCTCTTACAATTTATATAATTAGACACCCAAAATTAATAAAGCCCAAATGTCAATATTTAATTTTTATTATTTGCTCTTTTAAAATTTAAAATAGATAAAAAAATGTTTACATATATCATTGCATCACGAATATACGAATATTTTAATGTATCCATTTAACCACTATATTTTATCTCAATTTTTTTTTTAATATTGTGTGTTATCAAATATCTCTAGGTAGTTGACCTTTTAAAGTTTAAACTTGCTTTGTGAAGCTTATACACCAAATAAAATATAATTAATTAAATTTAGTTCCCACATTAATGTTTTTTTGTGATTTTAACCAGTAAAAATCAATAGTAAATTGGGGTTAATAATAATAATGCTCTATATATCAATAATATTTACTCTGTGATGGACTATTAAGTCCCGGTGCTCAAAGTACACCAGGCACACAATATTTTAGTTATGACCTATGTTATATAAATGAGGATATGGAAATAAATAATGCGGGACACGTGACAATCTTCGAACTTTCTGGCTATGAAGAATATGATGAAATAAAAATTCAATAATGAATTACAGTAAAACCCCTGTGGACCGAACCCCGTTAGGCCAACATTCCGTATAGCTCAAATACACTTTTCGGAAAACGGGGTGAAAAAATTAAGTCAAATGAAATTTATTTTATTGGGTAAAAACCTCGAAATTAAAAGGAAATTGTAAGAAACAGTTATAACTGATAATAAATGTATAATATTTACATGTTATAGCCAACACATTGTGTTTTCTTGCAATTAAAAATAATTACACTACACATTGAGCGAAATGAATGTAGATTTTATTAAACTCATTCAACTGGTATTTAGAATTCGTGAAAACACCGTATCTGTAACTCAACAATTTATGTGTCTCAATATGTTTTAATTTATTGCTCGAGCGTTTTAAACAAAATTATAATCACTTTTCCAGGTCAAATGAAAGGCATTGGTCACCCAACACACAGATTCAACATAACAGACCTTCCGAGTTCGAGATTATTGATGGTATCTGATAGCTCACGTTACTATCGGTCGTTTATATGTAGCTGACGGTTTTCACACGTCCATCACAGACTCATCCTTAAATTATATGTGAAGAAAGACACTGAACACGTGATTAATCAACGATAGCTCAGTGGTAGAACATTGACACGCAAAGGCAAAGGTATTGGGTTGGATTCCCATGACTAGATGTCATGTTTTCAACTAATTAGAATAAGTTGAATTGTACTCATCTTCAAACAGACATTCCCTTAATAACAATTACCTTAAATTATTTGTGCATTCATATCTATTTTTTTTAAATGTCAGAATTGTGTCCATGAATTCAACTAAGAATAAGGAGAAATCAAGATCTTTGTATGCAGAGATAATACATCTATTAATTTCGCACTTGAACACAAACACCCAAGTAAGATGTTTCGCTCTAAGTATGCAGGAAAAATAATTTGCCATGGCATGGCATTCTTCTAGCATAAGATTATTTTCCATCCATTACTGTTTCCCGCCTTTGGCCTGTGTCAGTTTTTTATTCAAGCCATATATTTTCCCCTACCGGCTTGCTAGGCCCGCCATAGCTTCATATGCCTTATAATATAACTTAAGACTAGGACAGACACAACATCCAGTCTTCAGCCGTCAATTTATTAATTTGAAGGGATAAAATCATATTATCATCAATTATCAATTTTCGGCAATGTCGGTAATTGAACCTTGAACCCTTAGCTCAGTAGGCAGACACGCTACCAAGTATGCAGGAAAAATAATTTGCCATGCCATGGCAATCTGCTAGCATAAGATTATTTTCCATCCATTACTGTTTCCCGCCTTTGGCCTGTGTCAGTTTTTTATTAAAGCCATATATTTTCCCCTACCGGCTTGCTAGGCCCGCCATAGCTTCATATGCCTTATAATATAACTTAAGACTAGGGCAGACACAACATCCAGTCTTCAGCCGTCAATTTATTAATTTGAAGGGATAAAATCATATTATTATCAATTATCAATTTTCGGCAATGTCGGTAATTGAACCTGGAACCCTTAGCTCAGTAGGCAGACACGCTACCAACTGAGCTAAGGTGTCGGACTGCTAATATGAAATGAATATAAAATATTTTGTTTCTTGAGATAACTAGATTTAATTTGGGCTACAAATAATACCTAAAGACATTTAATCCTGGAATAATAACAAATAAAAAAGTAATAAATGAAAAAATCATTTTTAGCCAAGAAGAAAAATCGGAAAAGGTCGGTGAGGAAAAGTTGAAAAAAATATTTGAAAACGCGGAAAACTCAAGGAAATCTCTCTATACATAAAAGTGAAAGCCATGACTGATTGACTCACTGACTCATTCACTCACTCACTCACTCACTCATCACCAATTATCTTACTTCCCTTGAAGTTAGAGGGCTGAAATTCGGCACAGGTGTTACTTATAAGCTAAATAGGAAAAGTAAAGATGTTTCATAGCGATGTTTTGTCATTAAGGGGGTGAAATCGGGTAGCTACCCTAATCAACAATATTGCTTTATAAACTCTTTTTAAGCGTTTAGAGAGTAATAAATAATCCGATAAGTGGGTTCTAGTAATGCCTTCGAAAAAATATAGCAATTATTTTTAACTCCGAAGATGCTTTTAAGGGTTGGAACAAGTTTTAGTATGTAGCTACAGGAGACGGTATAAGTCTGTAGTCATATTTTGCTAATGTTGTGGTGTTTGTGGTGTTTGTAGTGTTTGTGTGAGTGTGAGTGCCCGGCCCGGGGAGGTGCGTGGTGGTGGGGAGTGGTGTGGAGTGGTGGGAAGTGTGGATACTTGTCCATCCTCACTCTGCTGATAACGCCCCAAGCAGTAGGCAAGGGGGCTTGTTGAAAATAAAACTCCCCATGAGAAATGATATATGATCACCTCGCGGTGTTTCTCGGGTAGCGCTAAGAACCATACCATTAAGCTTCAAACAAAAATTCCTCAATTTCACCCAAAAATAAATAATAGCACAATATCCCGTGCGAAGAACGGAGATTCAGCTAGTTTGTAATAAACTTTTTTTATCTACCATGAAAGAGGAAATCAAGCGTTATTTTTTAAATAAGTTCTTTCCTTAATATGGCTACTTTTTTTAAATCACCACATCACTTGTTCGGATATATATAATAAACTACTCTAATGTGGTAGGGATTATGACGGAAGTAGTTTAGAGGGAATCTACCAGCATTTGTGTGGAAGGATAGTGGGAAACAATTTAGGAAATACTAACCCTCAGTAAGCCCACCTGACTGGGATTTGATTCCCGGTATAGCCGTCAACAGGCCCGTGTGACTCGAGAGTGACGCCTTAGACCATTCGGCCACTGAAGTGTGTTACAAGAGCTACTAACGAAATAATCCAAGCGTTAAGACATGAAGAGGTTATAATATATGAAGAGATGCAACCTAACGAACGTTGCAATTTAATGGGGAAAATCATATTTCTGGGTGACACCTTAGTTGAGTAGGTATCATGTCTACCTTCTGAGCAAAGGGTCCCAAGTTTGATTCCTGACAATACATAAAGTAATGAATAAATGGTTGAAGGAGTGGTGCTATGACTATTCTAGAATTAAGTTCGTTTATAGGTCATATGTTAATTCGGTTAAGGTGCGGCCGAAGGGAGCGCAAGTATTTTTACAGTTTTTATAGAAATTATTTTTTTTTGCAAAGATTACTCAAATATTTCTTAGTGGCAAAATAGAGCTTAGTTTTTTGCATATGCTAATATCAACAAATCTTGAATATTTGTCAAGGGTTTCCTGGAATTTGGTCAACACTTTTCAAATAATGAGAAAAGCTTTTGACAAAATTCCAAGACATCCTTGACAGATATTAAAGATCTGTTGATATTAACATATGCAGAAAACTATGCTCTATGCTGCTACTAGAGAAATATTTAATTTATTTTAGCAAAAAAAAATCAATTATATAAAAAATGTAAAAATACTTGCTCTCCCTTCGGCCGCACCTTACGAAAGTGCGCGTTAGATAACTAAACATATTATTATATAACCACTATACTCCATATGTAAATATAAAATATGGTGATGACGATGATGATGA
>CABFOV010001060.1:68607-137515 GCA_902141375.1 Timema poppense
ATATATATATATATATACTCTTAATGTTTGTGTGTGTCTTTACACACACTCCAGAAGCCCCTAGATTGCCTAGAAAGATGAAACTTTTCATACTTACAGTTTAGACCACGGGGCAGAACCTTATGGAGACAGATTTCCCATTTTATTTTATTTATTAAAACTGTAATCAATTTAATTTTATCTCACTCTATCCATTATGCCGTAATATCCTAGAGAAAAATACTTTTAAAAAAAGTCCAAACTTCCCTACGCTTAGCAATTGAATGCTAGGTTTAATTAGGTTGGTTAATATCACAGTATAATCAACCTGTCTTAGACAACAATCTAAAACAGTCTTAAAACTAGTTTAATATAAAACATTAAGAAGCATGTGTGCAGAAAGCGTGCGATAATGGACCTTTGTGCCGGTACACATTTTCGCGGCATTTTAAAGATGTTGCAGAAAGAAGGCATCCATGTGCCAGAGGACTCCTTTTGATATGTGTCTCGTTTTATAGTAAAGTTTGAGTAAGGAAATGTAATAAAATAATAAACTATGTGCAGATAAAATGTTACTATCGTTTCTATTCCTATAAGAAGAACCGATAATATAAACTAATACTCAGTATCAATGTGGAAAGGTCACTTTTTAAATGCAAAATTAAGTTTAAGCAAAGATTGAAACATGCGATCAAAAATCGAATCTTAAGTCAAAGATATATTATGTTTTTAAATAAGACCCCTTTATTTATTTTTAAATGATACATTTATGTTTATAAGTAAACATTTAATTTTAAACAAATACTGAGGTATTTTACGTGTAGGGCCTACGTTATGAACCGACTGATTATATCAGTACACGACTTATAAACTAGCTTAGACCTGACACATACAAAACTTACGTTCGTTAATTCATCACAGTGAAAGTGTAAACACACATTTCATCAAGGATCAATTTTTAAGCTATTACGGGAATGAACCTGAGACCCTTAGATCAGTGTAAAGACACGCTACTGATTGAGCTAATGTGTCGGACCTAGATAAAGAGAAAAGTTTAGAGAAAAAATCAAAACACATATAGTTTTTATGCTGTCATATCTTATTTTATCTATGGTTAAGTTATAGAAATAATTTAATTACTAGTATGACGTGTTAAAGCGTAGTTAGTAAAATGTGGTTATTTATTATCTGTTGAAATATCTCGTATTTAGTGATATGTTTCAAATTGGTGCATGGTATATCACATTATTATTATTATTCCTTTGAAATGTTTCTAAGATACGAAGATTAATGTGGGTGAATAAGTTAAAGCGAACTACAACTTTCTCTGACTTTTCAAAATTTCGCATATCCCTAAAATTCAGTATAAATTAAAAAATACATATTTATTTCACTGAAATCAACCATTAATCATACAATATCTAGCTTAGTTATGCATAGCATACATGCATATATATGACATTTCAAACGTAAATATGTTTTCTATGGCGTAGTTTTGTATCACTTTAATCTTCAATACTTCAATTGACGATTTACTGTTTGTGTTAAATACATATATTACAAACAATCTACTACATAATACCACCTAGGCAAAATACAGCCCAACTGCGCCAGTAAATTCCTCCAAATAAATGACCCAGCACCTATTTAAACAAGTCGGCTGGTATTTAGATATATTACCGTTGGCGAAATTGTCGTCTGCAACATTACACAGGAGCAGGAAAAACATTATGTTTAAACGTTTAAATGATGTGTGCCATATGTAATTAATTAACGTCCACATAACCTCATACCTCATAGATATTTACGTTACGTGGCATGTGATTATACATTCACAAGTAAACCAAACCAGATCCTTGCTTGGTTTCTTTTAGAGTAAGTAGCATTACAAATAACGAGACGAGTTGTTTCAAGGTCTTTTACCCTTTGGCTAGTTTACACGCACATTGTAATTGATCATAAATGTGTCCACATTTTTGAGGAGGTTAGAGTATAAAATCATGTAGAGAACTCATTGAACTCGGCTGGGATTCGAGAAACCACCCCATCACCGATGAACTAGACTAGATCATCATGGCATCTAGTCCTCGCGTCTACCGATGAATGTAGCGTGTAAGCTGAACTCTCCATTCTAAGGCCTATTATTCACTAGATGTTAAAACTCTAGCAGCCGTGCCTTTAAATGAAACCCTTGTTAATAATAATAATAATAATATTTAGCACCGCGTCTTACTACCCGTTCGGGTTATACGCTTCAAGTGCTCATTACTATAATGGATTAGGAATTGGGAAGGTTGAATTAGAGGAAGTGAACCCGCATTTGCGTGGAGGGAGAGTGGAAAACCATTTAGGAAAAACCACCCCCAGTTCACCCGACCGAGTATCGAACCTTGATCTCCCCGTCCTCAGCAGTCGAGCTCAACATGACAAGCGCGTTAGCCAACTACGCCACCGAGGCAGGTAAAACCCTTGTTATCAAGTAAGAAAATAAGTTTTCGTTTAGACCAGCGTTTTGGCCGCTACCTCTGGTGGCGTTAAAACCACCCGGCGGTAGAAACGCGAATCAAACTACACCAGGCGTTAACAAGCAATTGTGCTTCAATGTCACAACAAGTCTTTCTTCCTCAAGATGGTATCACGTTTTGCAATATTTTCATTCACTAAACAAAGTAGTTCATCAAATGAAACCACATACATGCTATTGTACAAAAAATGAGCTTCTCTGAGTACATTCTGTGATACATAAACATGATATGAAATGAAACTGTCCTGTTGAGAGATGGTTCGATAATGTGGGATGAGTCCACCAAAGTCTCTTTAGAAGAGTTTTTTTTTTCAAATTCCCTCCAACAAAACAAGTCCCACAATACAGCCGGCATATACACTGTCAATTTTTAAACCATTCTGCACAAGGGTAGGCAACAACCGCAGCATTTAAACCGCTAGTGTAGAATCAGTAGCGTTTTGATAACTGTTTAACAGTTGAGTTTTAACCGCGAGTGTATAATCGGCCTAACGAGGTAACATTGTTAGTCAAATATTTTGCTGTTCGTGACTTGGGTTGGACTCTTAGTGACATATCTCTGTATTGCAAATATGGAGCAGATAGAATAATTATATTTCACTTAATAAGAGTAATTTTATTTTTTAAATAACTTATATTTGCCAGTAGTGTAAACACAAGAAGCACAAATCACCCAGCGTATTTATTTGATTTTTACTAAATGGTTTATACACTCTTTACGAAAATGTTGAGTCAATTTATTTAAATTCCATCTTTTCTATCACCAATCAGCTTAAATAAAATATGAGATTAGTCCGGATGGGTAATGCATATATATATATGCATATTAACAAAACACGGCCAATCATTAAAAATATTGTGAAATTAGGAATGTGAGTTTATTATTGACTAATTTATTGTTTATCTTTCATTACAAATTGATGCTGAGAAGTTAAGTAGTAGGCTTAGACCAATTAAGAGTTATTTATACAATATATGTTTCATTGTATTATATTATACAATTTTTATGTTACACATTTTATAAGTTTGAAGGTAAATTAAATTAAAATCTATTTTTTCTAGTTTTTATCAAGTCAAATATTAAACACGCTTCAACCCAACACATGCTTTCAAAACATATCAATGCATTTTCTTTTTTTAAAAAATACTCCTTTAATGGATGCTCCCACAATATGTTTTCGATATATTTAAGAATAAACATTTTTAATGGGTTCATGTTGACCCCTAATCGTCGATGGAAAACATATAAAAGTATCTGCTTTCTACTATTCACAAGGTTGTTGTTCGATTTTCAAAGGATGCATTGAGGTTGTTTTATCCTCAAAATGTGATTTCTTATCTTCTCTCTAGTTACATTTTAAAGATTCTACTTAAGATTCACTCTCTCTCTTTCTCTCTCTCACTCTCCGACCACCAGTAATAAAGTTTATAACTATTATTATTATTATTATTATTTTTATTAGCACCCCGTCTTACTACAAACCACGGTGGAGGCTTGGCATTCCACACATTCACAAATTGCGATTAATACAAGTCTTGTCAGAGGTGAAGGAAGGGTTAGACAATCAGATACATCCGTGCCGGGACCGAGGATTGAACCCCGGAACCCCAGCACAGAAGTCCG
Organism: Timema poppense; assembly: GCA_902141375.1. Taxonomy (NCBI): domain Eukaryota; kingdom Metazoa; phylum Arthropoda; class Insecta; order Phasmatodea; family Timematidae; genus Timema; species Timema poppense. The sequence goes on from CABFOV010001060.1 coordinate 72,735, forward strand.
ACACCTTACCCCTAGACCACCAGGTCACCCAATTTGTCACGGTTAACCTTATGGCATGAGGACGTTAAACTAAGCTACCCAAACCGGTGTACAAGTGCTTAAGGGTGTTGGACTCGCATTTCCCTTGGGTTGTCTTTGATGGGTAGGCTGGAGTTGAAATTTCAGTCATATATGTATTTATAGGTTCAAAAATTAAGTTAGCGTACAGCCCGAACGGATAGTAAGACGCGGTACTAAAAAATAACCCGCCTCAGTGGCGTAGTTGGCTAACGCGCTTGTCGTGTTGAGCTCGGCTGCTGAGGACGGGGAGATCGAGGTTCGAATCTCGGTCGGGTGAACTGGGGGGGGGGGTNTTCCACTCTTCCTCCACGCAAATGCGGGGTCACTTCCTCTAATTTAACCTTCCCGATTCCTAATCCATTAGAGTAATTAGTACTTAAAGCGTATAACCCGAACGGGTAGTAAGACGCGGTGCTAAATATTATTATTATTATTATTACTAAAAAATAAATAATAAATTACGATATTAGTAATCAACCCAAAATGTTTAAAAATTTACTCCCATTTGAACACAATTATAACAGTTCTAAACTTAGAGATTCTATATTTTTATTACTCAGAAAGTTGCATTACTGGCCATGAGCGTAAGTTTGTAGAGTATATTATATTAGTCATTGTTAATACATATATACATACCGAATCACACCGTTTCCCTAAGGAGTAAGCTAGAACCTGTACAAAGAGCTCAAAAAACCCCAGATCCATATTTAAATCATCCATATTAACTTTCACCACACTATCCTATCCTCAAATACTAACCTTCGCCTCAACAACATCCATGTACAAAATCCTACATGCTCATTTACTCTTAAACTTTTATTGTTTATTTTTTTCACACATTCGTCTACCATATTTAATCACGTCTTACATGGCTTACCCCTTCCTTATGATTCACACACTCTACCTTCCTATATTTGCTTCGTAACTCACTCCACCCTCATCCTCTCAACATTACCAAACCAATGTAAGACACTTCTTTCAAATTGACCTAATGAATTCCCTTTCAAACCACACTCCTTCAGCACCCGTTCATTACCGAATCTGTTCATTTGAGTATTTTTTAACATAAATCTCTTGGATAACACATTCCAACCGCATTAAACTTGTTCTTGTGTTTCTTCTGACCAACCAACGCTTCACATCCCTAAAACTATGTTGGCATCAACATAATTTATATACTGCCATATTTGCTTCTTTCGACACTACTTTATTATTTGCAACAATACGCAAACATCTAACTACTCTCCGAGATGCATTCACCCGTCTGACAATTTAACCACCTAGCCTTCCATTTTTATAGAATAATTTGCCCAGGTATACAAAATCATATACTTGTTCTAACAGCTTCCCATTTATACTAGGCTGGCAGAATAATAATTAATAAACAACTGTAAGTATTTTAATTATTATACTTCTATTGGATGGTCATATAATGAAAACCAAGAACTAAGGGGATTGTAAAATGTTGGGGAAAGCTAAAAGCGAGTTCTCACAATTAGTGAGCATTTGCATAGTAAATGTGTTATAATATCAAACAAATATGTTCAGTGCAATAGTGGTAAGAAAGTAGGTTTAAAAAAAATCAAAATATTATTTTTAAATAAAATTACGTTCAAAATTGAAAAAACATTGCTAAATTATTAGGATTTTTTTTCATAATTGAATGCATCTAGGAGAGATAAGATAAGGAAATGAAAAAATTAGGGCTTGCTTAAAGGGCATAAATCCTACTATTAAAAGAGACTCTGAAAAGGAAAAAGATTGCATCGTTCCGGGCATGTGATGAGAAGGAAGGAAAGAATGCCTAAGAAAGCTCTAGAGAGTAATGAGAAGGATAGAAGATATATTGTAAGAGCACGTACGAGATGGATCGACCAAGCGCAAGAAGGACATGGAGGCTACAAAAGTGGAATGGAGACGCGTGGCAGAGGGAGAAGCTTGGCAAAGATCGACAGGAATGGATGAGGTTGTACCAAACGACCCACATAGGCTGAAACGTCCGATGATGATGATGGTAATTATAAAACCATTTGACAAAAGAGACATCAACAAATTACTACTTGATGTATTACTGTATTAAAGTATAGTTTGTAATTATCAGATACCTTTGCAATCCTACTGTAGTTGGTATTATCATAGTAGTGGTGGGTGAAGAAAAGGACCGAGGCCACAAAATGAGTAGTGGATGGCTGAGGAGGAGGAAGGGGGGGGGAGTATCCCGATGAACATAGCCAGATGGTGCTACAGTGGCACTAAAGAAAGGAGTCTTAACGGGGTGGGGAAGTAGAACAATATAGAGTCAGTGAGCCCGGGGACTTGCCTATCACCGACCCGGACAAATAAAAGACAAGATGAGAAAGAAAGAGAGAGAGAGAAAGAGAGATTAAAAGATTATAAGAGGGTGAACGTACGCACAATATGCGTGTGGAATATGTGTGAGCCATTATACTAGATAGGGGAATCCCCATCCCTTAGGGCAGTAGCGAGTTGATTACATCCTTGTGTCCGATCCTACATGCAAGGTTTAGATATAACAAGAACACGATAGAAATATTTTAAAACTACTTTCATGAGAGTCCATTTGCCAGAGAGTGGAGGTAACTGAAAACTAGCAGAGTATGTAAAAATAGTTCAAATAAAAACATAATTAAAAACAAATAGTGTTTTTTTGTGAAGTTTTGACTGACAGAAGCGACAACAAATCAACATAAATGGTCTTGCAGATTATATAGTTTTGCGAATGTATACATGAGAGTATATAACTCTAGTACCTTTTTCCATCTATCACCACCACTCCTATGGCGAATGGACTATGCATGTGGTATTTAGCTTCTTTTTTTAAATAAAAAGTATAGCTTATTTAATATATTATAATGACAATATGATACTAAATGCATATCAATAGTACTAGCTTCGGTGGCCGCATAGTTTAAGGCACCACTCTCGCAATAAAATTACTGCCCATGATGGAGGAAATCGGGGTTAGAATCCTGATCGGGTGTATTGAGGGCGGTTTTTTCAAAAATTATTTTCCACTCTCCCTCGACGCAAGTGCAGGTACCTCATATCAAATTCAACCTTACTCATCCTTAACTCATTAGAGTAATGAGTACATAGGTGCATAGCCCAAACAGGTAGTAAGATGGGGTGCTTAAAAAATAAAGTTTGACAGCCTACCTTATCGTTACTGTATGTGGGCCAAGTTTTGTGTGGAATTCCTTCCTCCCCCCTTTCTAACCTCATCGCAATTAGTGTTGGAATAGAACTCGAAACGATGTGTCTAATGTCCCGTCGTACTGGATAGTGGTAATGGCCCTAGTTGTAGCTTATTGCTTACAGGCTGCCGTATGAGTGTAATGAACATTAACTACTAAAAATTATCTGGAGGAAAGACTGGGGGAATAACTGCAAACCAAGTATGTACTTACATATCGGTAAATACATAAAGAATTTATATATAAACTGTACCATTACTTAATACTGTAACCCTACTTAAGATAAAGTATAAATACTTCTTCAATGCGGTAGTACAATTAATACAATCCAATTCTTAAACTAAAACTTGTCAGCAGCATATAGATAAACTACAGATAGAACCTAAGTGATATAACAATATATCCTGATAGCTTAACAATTTATTTAAACAATATTTTTTTCGCACCAGAGATAAAAAAAAATATTCAAGAAAAGTAACCGAAATGTGTTTTAAACTGATTTAAAAATGTATATTTTATGTTGGAAAGTGGCTGAAAGTAAGAAGGAAAATAACTGAATTTTAAATTAAATATTTGCAACTAAATATATATATATTTGCTAATGTAGTTGTAGATATATATGTAAGTTATATAACTAAGCGGTGAGAAAACTCAAGCGAAATATCTTTTTTCGCACAGTAACACTGAAAAAGAAACTTCGCCTTAAATTATTTTTTTAATAGGTTTTAATAAGATTTTATGTAATTTAATTTAACATAGTTCAACCAAGATGTAATACATTCAAACATATTTATAATGCCTTTGAATTCACATGTTTTACATTTATAAGAAAATAATAGACAGCTTATACGCTTTCACATAAATTGACGTATCTTTACAAACTTTGACAAATAGACACACACCCTAACGAACCTTCCTCTTTGAATTATTTTACTCTAGCCCTTTCCTCAATAATTCCATTCAGCCACGTTGAAAATGATATATTAGCCCATGTTTAATCCTCAAGAGTAAAAATGGGCTTAGCTTAATTACATCAATACATTAGACTAGCATCTATTTGGAATGGCATGATATATTCATCAGAATTAAACAAATGTAGTGTTTTTTGATAGGTTGAATTAAAAAAAGTTGTCCAATTTGCCTTTAAGCCGCTACAGTGATTTATATACCATATCGTTGAGAAACAGACACTTTAAACCAACCTTTAACGAGTGTTTTCAACCACAGTAGATAATAATGTAAAACTATCTATTCACACATCATGTGCAGAATCACATTAATAATAAAATTATATCTTCGAACATATATACAATTCAAGCAATGATTATTTCATTATTTTTAGGGGAATAAAATTACCATAAACGTATTATTTTTAATCTTATTTGAAAGTCATTTGTATTTAAAAAGAGATTTAAGATGGTGTGTTTTATTAATTATATTATATTATAATGTTTTACATTTGCTTCAATACACTTATTTCGCTTGTATTGTATTTTGTATATTCACGGGCGTGGCTACCAGTGTTTCGTTCTTCCAGAAAATAGAAATAAGTTACATACAAATGTTTAATTCCAGGAAACGTATTAATCACAGTTAAGTTCTGGTCTCATGCTTGCTGTTGAAATAAACCGACCTACTAATTATTTGTGATCAAGGAGGTCACAGTAACAGCACTTCGACCTTTGTTAATGGCTGGAATCAGGCACCCATTTAGCGTCCTCGCAAGATAATTGGCGCATGACGACTGCCTCTTGTGACAATTGCTCCTTCGTTACACGTACTCCAGGACTAGATTGGGTGTGCTATATTGATGATTGCACCTATCTGCATCCCCATATGAGCCATTTCCTGCACCGGACCTTTACTTTGCATCGAGTCGGGATTCAGAATACAGAAGCACAATTTCGTCACGTCTCCACGTTGTCACTAATTTGACGACGTCTCACTATAAGAGTTCATGTGTCATAAAATTACTTTAAATATGTTATTTTGAAGTTAAATGTTGAATATAATTTTTTTTAACGTTATTGCATTAGAGTAATTATCATACATGCATATAGTGTGGTAATAAAAAAAATGGCATGACACAATCGCACTAACTTTTTCACATTGTGTATCACCGAAGAAAATTTTCAAATAAAGGTTTCTAGTAAATTAACCTTAAATAAGTTCTAATATTTAAAAAAATACAAATATTATTAATCACAATAAACAATCTTAATTTATAGATTTTAAATCAAATTGTTTAGATATTTTCAACAAATTTCTAACTTTCAAAAATAGAGTATCTGTAAGTCGTAAAACCAAGTATTTAAATTTAACATGAAAAACTATTCTCAAATTGTCCTACCCATTTTGAACTTAATATTTAGGCACAGTTAAAAAAAAGTTCATATTTTCTATAATTTGTCTTAAGTAAACTAACCTTGGATTAATTTATTTAGAAAAATAAAGACACAATATTAATGATCATATGAAATAGTTCCCTTATATTTATTTTGAATAAAATTGGTATTAATATTTTCAAAAATATTCAATATTTACAAAAACCAGTCTTCAGTAAGCTATTATTCCAAAAAACAAAGAATGCAGTTTTATTTTGGAGATAAACCTCTCCCCAGATATCTATTTAAAACCAAATTATTAGAAACATTTTAAAAATAATTCAAATTTCTAAGAAATCAATCTTTTGTAAACTACATTTAAATGAGTTTTTACTCAAAAATATAAAATACAGTGCAATATTTCATGGCAAATACTCTGAATATACCCACTTCAAACCAAATCTTTAAAGATATTTTTAAAAAAAATCAAGTTTGTGAATAATTAGTCATAATTGAACTTCTCATTAATTATATTTTAACACAAAAGCGAGTAAATAGTCCTATTATTTTATTTCAAACACCTCCAAAATGTTAAAAAGTTTTGTAAAATATTTCAATTTTTTGATAAATCATTCATCTATAAGCTTCCTATGAATGAGTTTTTACCCCCAAAAATAATAAATTATTATGTGATATGCCACAAACGTCTATAGACAAATTTCAAACAAAATTGGTGTATCAATTTTTTTTATAATCATTTCGAATGTTCATAAATTTCTTATAATAAACTAATTATATCGAATTTTTCCCAAAAAATGAATTATATAATGCTGTTTGCCATGCCAAACCAATCCTATATAATCATTTTGACCAAAATTGTTATAGCCAATTTCTACAAATTAGGAATTAAAAAAAATCACACATCCGTAAACCACCCTTAACGTCATTTGACCAGCAAAATTTTGATCGTACATTTTTAACAAGTTACAAATAGTTGCTCAATAGTTTCAAATCATTACACTTCACGAATTATAAGGGGTAAAAATTGTTATTTTATGTTTTTTGCCTACCACCATTGTTAAGGCAAATTTATTATTATTATTATTATTATTAGTATTAGCACCAAGTCTTACTACCCGTTCGAGATATACGCACTTACGCTAATGTGTAATGATAAGGTGATTGTGAGATGAAATGGAGGACCTACAGTTTAACGTGGAATCCGAACCACGGTGGAGGCCTGGAATTCCACACATTCACAAGTTATGATTAATACACGTCTTGTCAGAGGTGAAGGAAGGGTTTGGCAATCAGATAAATCTGTGCCAGAACCAAGGATTAAACCCCGAAACACCAGCACAAAATTAATTGTATAGAGGTGAAATTTAGTTTTACTAGACATTTATATGAGGTGTATACAATAAAATATTAAATTATATTAATAATAGTAATATCATAAATATTTAAATTAAATAGTACTATTAATATAAATTAATAGCAATAAAATTGATAATAATAATAATATATTTATGTGAAATAGTTATAATTTAAATTTTGCAATTCTATAAATTGTTTAATACAATTTTAACGATTGAATGACCCAATTGAGGGAACAGAGTGATAAAAAAAAATGTGGTAAAGCCCTGTGAAATCTAAATATCAAGTTTGAACAAAATCCATCAAACAATGTTGGATCCGTAGTCAGGGACAGACAGACAGACAAACAGACAAACAAACAGATATGGGAAGAGACAGACAGAACTGTAAAATCCACTTTTTGTGGTTTGAGTTCACACAAAATGTAAAGATTCATCATAATCTAGAAAGTGATTTACTTTTACGATCATAATACTTTGTCTTGATATGAGAAAGCAAAAAAAGTGAAGTGCGAGTATAGCGCCTTATAGCAGTCGACCACCGCTGTACCTTATACAAAGTGTGTTGCTTTTTATTGAGAGTTTTAATACTCCACAGTATCTTCCCTCGTGTTTCTTGTCTTAATATCCATACAAGTTTTCCAGATATTCATATTAATAGGTTTGGGATGACAAAAAAAAATGTCTTAATTGATGAATCGACATTTTAGAGGAAAGAGAAGAAGAACTAAACAATTTAAAAAATAACACTTTCTGTACACTTGGCCCAGATTTGAATTCGGTCCTTCTGGTACGCAACAAACCAACGACCTTGTTCGTGAGCTCATTGGTACGGGTAAAACTGGCGATTAAAGCCAACATATTTTTTATCGCCGCATCTTACTATCCGCTTAGGTTATACGTATTAAGTATGAACTACACTTATGTGTGTTGGAATGAGGTTATGTTGAATTTAGAGGAAGCGTAGGCGAATTTGCATTGAGTGAGAGTGGAAAAAACATTTAGGAAAAACCACCTTTATTACACCCGACCGGGATTCAAAACCCAACCCAACCCAACATACCCGTCACTGTGCAGTCTATTGCAAAAGTGACGCCTTAAGCCATGCAGCCACCAAAACTGATTCAAGCCAACTACTCTTTGGCTATTATTTAACAATTTATCTCAGATCCACCAGTTGGGCACCATATTTGTTTACATTTTAGTTTACTTTTCGCGGCTTAAGGAAGGCAGAGCATGCTCTATTATCTAGATAATAGAATATAATATATAGGCTATATAATCTATTACCTAGATAATAGAATATTTATATATGTATAGTCGCCTTGCTCGTTGGGGACGCCATGCCCCTAGTGCGTTTTCTTTGCAAGTAGATGTAAAATAATGTAATTCCAGAGCCGTTTTTTGATAAATCTTACCGTTTAGACACAAGTGACCTCCAAAGAAAGGTTCACACTGACTTTAAATTTGCTCCGCCATTTTGAATTTTTTTTCGGGGGTTAAAAGTTAATTATTTTAATTTTTTGGAATTTTCCGGCTAAAGGGTAGAAGCTATAAGTTTGCCAAATTTCAAGTTTATAGCTCATCTGGAAGTGAGTCGACATTAATGTGAGCGAGTGGGTCCACCATGTGACTTTATACTAGTATAATATAATAATATATACCAAGAAAGCATTCAGATTTTAGATCCAAAAGTGAATGATTTTTCAAGAATTTTTTTTACAGTAGGAATTCTCATTTTTGGAACAAGCAAAATAATATAAATCTAAAAAGTATAATTATATTCCTATCATACTTCTATTGACGATTAAAATAATTTAAATTGTTACTAACCAGTACTGCATATAAATAACTAAAAAATTATATTTTCAAATTGGCGATCAGTCCGTAACAAAATGAAAACAGAAACTTTACAACTCCTAACTTGTAAGTACTTTATTTTACGATCTTAACATTAGCTATGTGAAAGTTGTATCAAGTTTTGTATTTATAATTAAGGGTATATGGAATCAAGCGGAAAATCAATTTGTTTACTTACACCGTTTCCTGGCATTCAATTTCAAACAAATGGAAAGTAGAGAAGTTTCACACACACACACACACACACACACACACACACATACATACACATACTATAGTCTTCCAAATCCTTTCATCTCATGAACGCAACAAAACACTCCACCGAGTGAGCTTGAAGAAGAACTTTGAACGGTGGCGAAATAACACTTATCCACCCACTTACATCAGGAACGTGCACATGTTTTATTGTTGTTTTACAGACTCTTAACGCTCCTGCCTTACAAAACCGCTTAGCTATATTGACTCCGAATCATGCAGCAGAGAACCACTTAAAAGTCCTTGAACAAGGATTCGAACTCAGATTTTGTGGAGACCCTTTGAAATAGAGGTCGATAGTTCAAGACGAAGATCCTAGCACGCTCGATGATGGTAGTACCGTCCGTATATTTTCACAGTAACTTAATAGATCCTCTTTTGAATTTAACATTTAGGAGGTAAACGTGTAGTAGCCATTTGGACGTTTCGCCCAGACTTAATATTGAAAATATATAGCCGATATATTATTAAAGAGATAGTGCACTTGGATTAAATAGTATATAATTTATGTATCTGCGCATCTTACAACCTGTTATGCACTTAAAAGAGTTAATTATGTATGACCCAGGGTACAGGAATAACATTGGATAACTCAGTGATCAAGTCGAGCAAAGAACATTTTTTTAAATAGACCTACCCACAAAGGTGATTACGTCATAGTTGGTCTCACAATAGGCTATACATACGGTAACAGTAAGGTTTTAGTTAGAATCTTGGCATACTGCAGAGGAGGTAGTTTTTCACGACAGATTTATCAATATGTATTTTCCCATAATATCTTAATATTACTTCATGTGCCTCATCAACCCTCTTCATCCTTAGTCCTTTAATTGAAATGTTAATAACATTTGTTGAAGTTAATAATTTTAAAAATAAATTGGGCAGCATGTACTTGAACAATATTAATTGGTTGTGACTAACTGTGCTTCAAATTATAAAGATAACTTCTAAACTTAGGGGTTTTTTTACAACAATTATAGCCTAAAGCTATTCATGCCTTTGAGTTGTCCGCATCTCATTTCTAAAGGAACGTAACTAAATGTTCAATGGTCTTTAGGTATTTAATTTTCTTTTTACGGGTCTTCGAAGAATGACGTGCGTCTATAGAGTAGAGAAGAAAAATGATTTATTACTTATTAGTTCGAGTGGGAGTGGGGTTGATTGGACACTTCAGACTAATTTGTAAATTGTAAGTGAAACGATTTGAGCCTTCAAATAAGCGTTAGATATATTAAGCCCGCTTTAAATTATTTAGTTTACATAATTTTCTCAAATTAAAGACACTTTTATAGAAAAATGGGATTTACAGACAAAAAAAAGTGCATTGTGGCCTCATTGTCAAACTACAAAAATAAATGCAATATCTAATCTAATTTTACATTTCAGGTTATGTAAAAGAACCAACATCTCATGGCATCAGCCTGCAAGTGAGCTATAATGATCGTGTGGCTGCCGTATGTTGGCAAAGATAATGCCAACACTCACGGAAACAGTGTCATGTGGTTAGCACAACATACCCTCCAACAATTAATCTCAGTTTTTTAGACTGGAGTCACTACTTCTTTATTTGAGTAGCTCCTCAATTGTCCTCACGATGGAGATGACCCCCTTCTAGACGTACTGCTTCGCAGAAAAATATGTAAGCACCGGGGATCGAACCCCTGTATCTGTATCCAAGAACTGTGACAACTAGACCACAAAGGTGGTCATGTAGAAGAACCATGTAATCTAAAACAATTTCACCACTTAACAAAGAATAGTTGTGTCTGTACCCAAAGAGGGAAAACAACGAGAGATGTGCAAGATGAGTTCCAGAAAAAATTGAAACGAGAAACCCAGGCACCAAAAGAAACATATTCTACACGTCTGTCAAAAGATTTTCAACACGACATGGATATACTTGACTACACTTGGGAATTCTCTTCAAATAATGAAGGTCTTTCCATTCAGGATCCATGAAGTCGGTCAACTGCTAGCCCACTCCACCTGGAATTAACCTCTCACAAAAACTGAAATAAATTGCACGGAACTCCGCACAAACTTTCTCGCTCTATTTTTTAGAAATTGATATATTTATTCAAAATTCGTAATCTAATATACACTAGCAAACCCGAGAATAAATTGCGCTAGACATACGTAAAACATTTTTTATTCGCGGTTTTAAATTTCATAGTTTTATTTTTAAAGAATTAACGTCCTCATTTGTATATTTGGGTCAATACAAATTATAAATATTGGGTCCCCAACGGTCAACACTTCGTTTTAAAATTTTGACTTCCGGTTAAAATTTTCGTCATTTTATTATGGGATATCTTATGGTTATTGTATTATTATTAATTTTCTATTTTATAAATTTGATCAATTAAATAGGTAATTATTTACTTTTGAGTCTACAACGAAAGAAAGAGAATCGTTATAGCAGATTTTGAGAAAATGTAATTTTTCTCTTTTAACCCTTTAGTAAACTACTATTAATTTCAGTGTTAGACAGACGGTGTCGTAAAAACCACTTTTTTGGGGTTCTGTGGGTCATGAAACGTCGACATCCATCAACATCTCGGTCTAGATTATTTTTGACGGTCGTAATACTTTATCTTAAAGTGTTGACAAAGTTAAAAGAAGTATATATTTTTGTATAGCTTGAAAACTTTTGGTTTTATAAAAATATATTTTAAGTAAAATATGTTTATTATATATATATCCACATGTAGGCAACGATAAGTAATTTTATATCAAAAAGACTTACGAAAATAAAATTAAAAATTAGAATTTACGCATAAGATCAGAACCTTTAAAGTCATTTTGACGGAAAGTTGAGAGTAGCCATTTGGTTTGTAATATTGATCAAAGTTTAGAAATGAAATTTAATCAAAATGGTTAAGGCCGATTTTGATAAAATAGATTGTTTCTCTTTCCGCCCTTAAGGAAACTACCCTTAATTTTAGGGTTGTATATCCAATTCTAAAAATTCCTCAGGGTAAACCTATTAAAACCCTATATACCAAGTTTTATCCAATCATTAAAATGCTTTAGGCTCTAGCCCGAAGTATAGACTGACAGACAGATAGACAGACAGAGAGACGACCTAGTGAAAACCAATTTCAGGGTTCGGGGGGTCATAAGACGTTGACATCCATCAAAATCTCGAGTTAAATTTTTTTGACGATCACAAAACTGTTAGGCAGCGAAAAAGTAAAAATATTGATATTGTGTCCCCGTGTGTCAAAATTTCATATTAAGATGTATTCCGGTTAAAAATGTTCTACTTTTAATTAGGGGTTGCACATATATGGTTATTTCATTGCTATTAAATTCTTCATTTATAAATTTTGACCAATAACATAGGTAAATATTGACTATTCATTCTAAAATGATAGAGATAGATCATTGTTCTACAAACATTTTTCCTAGGAGGTTGAAAGAAAAAGAACATAAACTTTTTGAGAGATTTACTCATTTCTTACTCTATGGCATTAGAGAATTATTGCGTTAAAACTTAAGTAGTATCTCTTTACTAAGGCTCACAAAATTTTATTAACATATTTGCCAATATCTCAGAAACTTTTGGTTTCATAAAAGTATATTTCATAAATAAGATTTTTTTATTTTTAATAGTACTACAATTTTGCAATGATAAGTTATTTAGTATCTAAAATAGTTGCGGAGATATGGAAATTTTCGCTTTTGTTAAAGTACCCTAAAAGTCATGTTCATCGGAAAATTAAAATATCCAGTTTATTTATAATATTAATCAACGCCTAGATACGAATTTTGATTAAAATCATTAAAGCCGATTTTGAAAAAATCTGTTGTTTCTCTTTTAAATTTTTATTAAACAACTCTTAATTTGGAGGTTTAAAAAGAAACAAAGACAGATGGCATTGCAATTATCACTTTTAAGGGTTCAGGGGGTCGTTATACGTCGACATCCATCAATATTCCAGGGATTTTTTTACGCTCGCAATACTTTGTAACTTTAAGTGTTAGAAAAGTTTAAAAAAAAAAGTATATATATATATATTTGCGTATAGCTTGAAAGTTATTAGTTTTATAAAGATTTGTTGCAAAGATAATATTAGTTTTATAAATAGATCTACATATTTACAACGTTAAGTAATTTCATATATCAAAAAGTTTCGGAGACATGATAAAAAGTGAGAATTTACGCATCCCACTGGAGCCCTTAGAGTCATTTGCCCAAATATTGAGAGTAGCCATTTTGTTTAGAATATTTATAAATGTTTATAAATGAAATTCAATCGAAATCGTTAGAGCCAATTTTGAGAAAATCGACCTTTTCTTTTTTGGTACTTCAGTAAACTACCATTAATTTTAGGGTTGGATAACCAATTCCAAAAAACTCTCGGGGCAACCCTAAGAAAACCGTAGATACCAAATTTTAGCCCGATCAGTAAAATAGTTTAGGCTCTATTCGGAGGTAGAGACAGACAGAAAGACCGACGGGAATTCAAAAACAACTTTTTAAGATTTGGGGGGTCATGAAACGTCGAGATTCATCAAAATCTCGAATTCTGTTTTTTTTTACGATCACAATACTTTCTCTGCCTGCAAGATTGCGAGAAATTAATAGGGAATAGCTGGAGTAGAAAATATTGGTTGTGGATTTGCGGACCTTTACATCACATCTGGAGTTAAAAAACTTAATAATAATATTATTCATTCATAAATGTTTATTGGGAGAGCATTACTACACTTGTCTAAAGCAAATGCCATGTGACTGATGACATGTGTTTCCGGATGTGGAAACGTAGGGTAAAATAAAGAGAAAGGGGGATGGCCTTAATATCAGAAGTCTTAACTCCCTCATTCACTTCTTGGAAATAAAATAATAAAACAACAAAAAGTGTTTGTGTTATACAGCCTCAGTCCTAAACCAGAAATATTGTGCGTTGAGGGGAAGACGGTTCGTGGGTCGAAAACGAAACTGAGATAAAAGGGATTTGTTGTTAACCGCATGGGCGGTCTCAGTCACTAACGTGTTGAAACTTTTTATCCTCTAAGAAACTTTCAAGGTACCTTATGTTAATCTCAGAAGGTAGCAAGCTTGCCTAAAGCCTTTCATTACCCAAGTAATAATCAATCTCTCTTACAAAATGTTTGGCAATGCTCTCATATTTTTGAAATGGTATTAAATTATTGCACCGCACACCAACATCAGTATTTTATTTCCCTCATAGGTGACATTGTAGATAATCTTTAAAATACATTGAATATTGAATTACGTACTATTAAAAGTTTATAACCTATACAAATAAAAACTTTATCATCTAAAATCATTACCGCTTTCAATATCGACGTAGCTTGGTGAAGTTAATGGCAAAGACATTACAGAAAAAGAGTTTTCTTCAACTGAGCACTGAGAAATATTAATGTGCAAATAGGCTACAGTAAATGTGAAACCATTTGAGTAAATCATATTTTACTTTTTAGGGGGGNATAGAAGAGAATATGCTAAAGCCGGGATTTTTTGCATATTTTTTTTATAGAAACATTTTTTGGGCGGAAATAAATTAAATGGTTCTTAGGTAGAAACGTTGATATTCTTGAATATTTGTCGTGTATATTACGAGAAACATTTCAAATGAAGAGAAAATTTATTGAGGAGTTCCATGATACAATCTATAGAAATTTAAGAAGTGTTAATGTTACTACTATATGTAGAAGATCAAACTAAATGCGTCTACTGATGCAATATTGGATTGTGATAAATCTGTTTAAAAAATTGCAAAATTACCTGTCTTGACTAGCTTTATATTCTGTCTCCATCTACATGTAATTTTAATGAATATTTATTAAGAGGTCTTTAAATTACACTTTATGAACCGAATGATAATTATCAGCACACGAGAATTTCTTTGAGCTATAGTGAAAGTACCTACAAGTTTTGCCTGGTAAAGTATGTTCACACAATGTTCCAGGAATAATATACATGCCACAAATTGAAATGGGACCAACGAATTTACTTCCCCTTCGAAGGAAGTTGTGCTACGGATTTTTATCGCTAAAGAAAAATCAATCTACATCAGCTTTGTTTGAACCAACGAACATCGGATCCCGAGGCTGGTACGTTATCCCAGTACCACCGAGGTCGACACAAGACGCGGTGTTTTCAACACATGACAATGAAATATAAGACACGATTTAAGCCTAACACTTTTACAGATCAAAAGTGATGCCTTAAGGTGGGGATGCAGGGAAAGCGAGAAAAAGTCAGTGATTTTGCGGTTTTTATTGAAAAGAATGTTTTGGTCAAAATAAATCAAATATTGCTTCTATACAAACAAAGAGTTTAATTTTCTACACATTTGGATATCAAGAGTTGTTGGATATCTGTCATGAGCATAGTGGCATTATCTAACAACCGAATACATTAGCCCCATCGCTTCTTTGGTGCTGACTGATAGCTCACAGCTGACTTCTGATAATAAACATCTAGATATGTATATAAATTTTGACTGTCATAAGTGACAGCTGCTAAGCACATGTTTTTACATATTATATGGTTCGGCGTAGGGATACATAATTTGGTCTGGTAACTTTTCATAGCGGTCAGCTGTCAGTCAGCACCAAAGAAGCCATGGGGCTACTGTAGCTCTAATCTAATACTTCAATTATTCTATAAGTTCAGGTTTGAATAGTAGGAAAAAAAAGGTTTATTTTTTCACATATATAAAATAGAGTTGAAGATAAATACTTTCTTCAAACAAATTTATATTGGATAACAATAGCATTTCTAAAATTCCCTGTCACAAGAATGCATGTCCTACTAAGAAAATTAGATGTACTCCTCGAGCTAACCATAAGGTAACAAACAATATAAATAAGTGTTGGTCAGATGTTAAACACACAACTACTGTTTGATACAAAGATGAAATTATTTATAGAAATTTAATTTAAATCCCAAAGGATTTGAGTTCAGAAAATATAACTCAAATTTTTACATCAGGTGAATTGAATTTGAACATTTTTCCTAGTGAGTGAGTTACATAACAATCAAATATTAAAACACATCAACACTTGTCTGAGTATTAATGGCTTATGTTGAGTGAAGGAATTTTTTTTTCTGTTTCCATTGAAACATAATAGTATTTGTTACCCCTTGAAGTTCAGGCTCTAGACCCTTGAATTTGAGCTCGAATTCCACAAATGGATTGACATTAACGCCCTTTTAAATACCCCAAACAGTTTAAAGTTTTTAGACAGCAGTTTTTAAGTCATTCAAATTTGACTCTACCACAGAGCGAACCAAAGCAAACACAACTATCCCATTGATTCTTTTCAAACCAACCACCAATGAGCGTCACCTTCAATAGATCATAAATGATTATTATTATTATTACTATTATTATTATTATTATTATTATTAGCACCACGTCTTACTACCCGTTTGGGTTGTACGCACTTAAGTTAATGTGTAATGGTAGGGTGATTGTGAGATGTAATGGAGGACCTACAGCTTAACGTGGGATCCGAACCACGGTGAAGGCCTGACATTCCTCACATTTATAAGTTGTTATTAATACACGTCTTATCAGAGGCGAAGTAAGGGTTTGGAAATTAGATAAATCTGCTCCGGGACCGATGATTTAACCCCGGACCTCCAGCACAGAAGTTCCAACACCTTACCCCTAGACCACTAGGTCACCTCAACAGATCATAAAGAAAATTAATTTACTCTTAAAACATTTTAGTAAAGATTTCATTAAGAATAAGCAACTTAAATAAATAGTCCAAAAGTATCCCATAGATCTGGGTTTGACTACCATTAGCTCAAAGTATAAAACAATAAAAATGTTGGTTCTAAAATGTTTACTAGTAGAATCACAACTATGGATTGAAATAACTTCTCGCCCATTTCATTTCAAATAACCCTCTAGGAACAATTATAACTGCCCAAGACACATTGCAACAACTTGATAATATAATAAGGTAACATTAAAAAAAAACTTTAGATATACATATCATAATTTTCATGAAAACTATTTTTGGTAGCTCTGAGTAAGATAGCCTACTTTATTATTTTGTATGGATATAAACATAATGTCACAAACCTGAGCTAGATTGGTATGTTTATTTTAATTTGCATCTACGTGACAAAAAGAACTGGCCAAAAAAACTCGTAATGAATTAGTAAACACTAATATTTAATACTGATTACTCACAATACTCTTTGTCCCAGTTGTGCGGTAACTAAGTCGGATTGGTCTAAAAGTGCTTCTGGTTTATGGCCATCGTGGTTGACATATATTATTTGGAGGCAGTTCTTTCTGACGTTGGATCATACGGACTAGAACATTGAGTCATCAGTGATACTTGTACTAGAGGGCAGCCGCCGTGCCCAGGGTACCGGGTTCAAGTCTGTAGGGGGTCGTTAGAAATGTCAGACGATTAAACAGTTTAAGTATTAATGACTAAGCCAGTTATCTCACAAGGGTTAGCGTCTAAGTTCTTATGTTTTTATGGCATTTTTCAACATCACATTTTGTGTGAACCTTTAGTGCTACTAATAAACCCCCAAATAAGGGAACCTCCATTATCATTTCTAACCCAACCAACCTTCTTGTCACCGACCCTATACTTCCCGGACAGCTATCCTGACAGATCTGGTCCACGAAAGGGGAGTAGGTGACAATAAAATATATATAGGCAAAAAAAACGATTGAGCATTATAGCGCGTCACAGTCGGAAGTATAAACGTAACAATTTATAAAGAGAGTTGAACTCTTCTCAAGTCAATGCCGACTAAATTTTTAACCACACCAAACCACCACTGTCACACTAATAGTAGAGATTAAGATAGATATAAAATCTAACGTAAATGAAAAGCAAAGAGGAATTTAATCTCCGATGGAGATTGCTTATTTTGAGAATATATATAAGGCAAATCTAAGAATAAGCCTGAAGAGTCATTATTTTCTCTGGCGAGAGCCAAAGGAGACAAACGATAAACCCATAGGTTCCTTGTTCGACCAAGTGTCAAACAAAGTTAATTTCTTATAAATGGTAAACATAAACCGTAATATTAAACTTCAAATAAATGAATACATAATATATATCTTATTAGAAGCCGTCAAAATTTATTATATATAATGGCAAGACTGTTGTTTTTATTAAAAACTGCAACAGAATGTTTATTATTTAATAGAGCAAATATTTTTAGACATTTCATCTGCAACAGAAAGAATAAACATTTCTCCTCGCATGGACTTGAATGACGTAATCAAAGTTCATACAAAAATGTACATATTGTATTTATTTATTTACTTATTATGTTATTAGTCTCATGAGCCTTGGCTCAAATTAAGATGATAAAATGTAACTCGCTGTGAGGGTAATTTATATTTTAAAGGCATTTTCTTTAGCACCGCATCTTATAAGTATTTCAGGTTATACGCACATGTACTAATTAGGTTAATTTTTTAAATATGAGGAAGTTTTAGTTTTAATTTAGAGAAAGTGTTCCACAATTACGTGGAGGAAGAGTGGAAATCCATTTATTTAAAAAAAATCTTCAATACACCCAACCTGTATTTGAACCACGTCATTGGAAGTCAATTTTATTGATAGAGTGACGCCTTGGACCACGAGGCCACCGAAATAGTAAAAACAGTTAAAAAACTATACAATATGAAGATAAAACCATAAATTGTTTAAAAAAATATTTAGATGTGAAAGTAGATGTCTCACAATAACCAGATTGTAGTTTATGTTTTAACAGAAGTAAACAATTTTATTTAGTAAGTAACATTTTATTAGTTTACTCATATAAATGACTTCTTATAGAATTACACCCAGAGAGGGATTTAAACCCTGGTTGTATCGCTTTACGTTACAATGACTAGCATATTCTTCGTGTCAGGGTTGTCTTTATCTTTCTAAGCATAAAAAAGAGGAGATGGCTGAGAGCTGTTGATGGAATGGCTTATTATTGAAGCCGGACCAACCGGTTTTAAATCTTGGTCTAATTGTAATTTTTATCTCTCTCCATCTGTGTAGTATGAAAGGACGCGCTGGTTTAAAAGTACACATAATTACTTTATTAAATAAAAAGATTGTGGGAATTGTATAGCATATTTATATTTTTTGTTATTTGATGACTTTTTAAAAATAAACATGTGTATTACTGAAATTAATCCACACACGGATACAAATTACATCTCTAGGTTAACTCCAAGCTAAACTTAGAATCACACTTTTTTTTTAGTTTTTTTTTACTATTTTCAAGTTTAATGAAATGATTACTTGAGTTAGTATTTATTGGTCATGCATTTGTATTAATGAAAACTGTTTCTACATAGTTTTATTCTAAATATATTTTAGTTTTAGTTTTATAATTCATTAATACTTTGTTGGATAAAAAAATAAGTGTTGCCTTGATTGTTTACACCATGGTATTATATTATAACTATAGGCTGCACCATGGTAGAACAAAAAAAAAGTTTCCGGTATTTCAGAGTAAACTGAACGAACTTTACACCAAGGCCGAAAGGTACCGAGATTAATTTGCACATTATCACCACAATGGTATGCATGGCTTATAAAAGATAGGGCCAAAGTGTAATCCATCCAGGAAATACTAATCTCTTACAGGGTAAATTAAATGTACGTACATATCCAAACTTATTTGGTTTGTTTTTTACTGTTATAAAAGTTACTGTAACTATCTGTTGCTCTGTATATTCTGACAATCTGGGTAAATGTGAGCAGCTGTAGGTAACTTTATTAAAAGAGTCTCACAGTTACCAGTGAGTCGCACCGCTAAGAGTTTGTGAAAAACGTTTGTTTGGCAGAGTCCAGAGAGTAACGGACGCAGCATAGTGGCGAGCCGGTGTAAATTGACCACGATGGTACCGACACACATGATTCATTCATTAATCTATCAACATACCCATCAGCCCATGAGAAATTATGCATGACCACGTGGTGGTGAGGCCATGCCCCACTCAACCCACCTCTCCCTCTTCTACCCTTCCGTGCAATCACCTGTCAGATCAACTCTTTGATAGATTTACAATATAATTGACCATCTGAAACTTTGTTTTTAGTTAATTGCCACGATGAACGTCAATATTTCATACAAGGTAAGGTGTGATAACGTCACCCGAAAGTTATTAAATTAATCACCACATTAATCCACAATGCTCACTCCAGTGGCCGCATGATCTATGGCGTCATTCTCATGTTTGACTGGCCTGTTGATGACTAGGAGAACGGGCTTCAAATTACAATCGCGTCAACTGTGGTTGTTTTTTTCCTAAATGGTTTCCCAATCTCTTGCCGAGAAAGTGCGGGTGAATCACCTCTAAAATTATTCCACTCTCATCCCTACCACATTGGAGTAATTATAATATATACGTACTGTACAACCTGAACAGGTATGCGCTGATAAAAACACAAAAGTGACCAAGCGTTCTTAAATTAGACTCGCATTGCACTTAGGTGTAATTAAAGGTTTGTTTAAAATATGAGCTTCTTTTAAAAATGGGGGCAGCCAGTAACGAGTCGGTTTACTATATCCAATGATAAAAAAAAAACCTACTGAAATATTCTGAAAGTCACACGTGTTAAAATTGTTGAGAGGTGGGGAGTGGGGGGCATGAAAACTTAGGTATAAACCCCTGAGGACATTTCGCTCAAACTTAATTTTTGTTAAATCTGTTTTTTTTAATAGAAAACTTGGGACTTAACTGTATTCAATAAAAAGCCATATCACGTTTATGAATATATTTTGAATTTTGAAATATTGTTTTAGTAGTAGAGCCCATAGTTTTAATTTTGAAAATATTCTACAATATAAGTTTTAATTAGTTGTTAGGAGCTTGGCGGTTAAAGAATTTCGCTGTAACTGTTATAGCAACCAATAGTGAAACACCTCTGACTCGATCAAAATAATTTAATGTTTTGTTTCTTTACTGCGAGTTGGCCAGCAGCTGACCTAATCAGATACTTCAAATATCTATTATTTTATGTTCTTACTGGTCTTGCTGAGGCAAGGATGCTTAATGCTATTTCCAACCTTACTCTTATTGGTACAGCATCTCACATTGTTGTGTCCACGTGTTAAACAGTTGGTGCGATTTATTCCCAAACTTGATTGAGTTGCTGGAGCTTTATTCTCATAACAGATTTATATTCACGTGAATAGTAATAACACAGCTCGTTGAATATTGCTGCTAATGTTCCTAAATACATCTTAAGCAGCCACTACCTTGTCCATACCCTTTTTGTCATATCCTTCACCTCCTCGTGCTTAATACTCAATGATTAACCATACAATATAACATTAAATTATCTTATCACCTTACAAATTAAAATTCTACTTTCTTAATACATTTGCATGCTTAAGAAAATTGTTGATAGCAGGCTAATGCATGAGAATCACGATATTTGTAATTTCTGAAAAATACACGTTTCTTGCGATGTTACCATAAAGATACTATAAACAATGGTGCAATCTTGATGCACCTATCTTGTGCGCTTCTGATATACTCCAAACCAGCCACACAAATTGAGTCTGTACAATTTCAGTACGTGGTCCCTTTAACAGTGCCGCTGACCCCCTTGTGTAAACATAAAGGGTCAATCCAGCATAACCCAGTAGCCGTCCACCCAGTTAGAAGGCCATATATTGTCTTACCGGAAATCCATTAAATCGCATGTGTAAACTAGTCCTAAGGCTGTGTGATGCATGGTAGTAATTACTTTATAATGGCTTTCACAAGAGTCCCACTTGTTTGGTTATTCAATATTATGTTAGTGTTAATTTGTTGACTATTAATTCAAAACAATACAAGTAACTAAAACAACAGTTCAATTCAGCTACAGCGTAAGCCATATCCCAGCGTGTCTATGAAATGTTCCAGATATCAGGTCAGACTCCCTGTAAAGGAAGGAAAGGAACAAAATCTCTATAATAAATTGTTCCTAAATGTTTAAACAATCGTCTAACAGCTCTACAAAGGTATCATATTTTATTATGACTGAACTATAACGAAGCGTACAACTTTTGTGTCTCACAGAATAATGTAACAAACTATTATACGTCATGTAACGTATAATGCAACGGTCAACTATTTAACATAAATGCTCCGGTTAGCTTTGTTTACCTAATCTACGTAACACTATCTTGCTTTTGAGTGACATGCTTTAGCAGTGGAAGTTGTAAATTGGGCCTATTCACATCAGTTTCAGTATTGGGAACGTTGCAAGGAAACAAAGAGTTCCCTAGGCAAACATACAAGTGTTACAAATTTTGTGATGAACGTGTGTTTGGCAACTCAGACCTAAAGGATACCTTAAGTATTTTTAAAAGTAGAAATACAGTAATAAGCTTTCAAAAATTCCTGACCCCAATATCGAAACACTTTGTCTCTCTGTCTTTTTTATATTTATAGAAGAATGTTTAGTTAGATGTGTCTAAAAATGCTTTCAGGTGTTTTATCGACATTTCCTAAACTCCAAAAAAACATAATTACATAATATTATAGAGTTATTTTCGGTACGAATATGTTTGGAATTCAAATTGTATTTATATGAACGGTTAATCACAAGTGAAGAGCTATCCCTCAGGGAAAATGTAAAAGCCAATTTTGTAGATATATATTTTGAATCATTTGTAACTCTAATTTATAACTAATGGAATGGCTAATGGAATTTAGCGATTTAGCTAAGGAGTCGAAAAATTAGTTTAATATAACTTTAGGTTCAACCTTAAAATCCAGAGGAATTAATTTATATTCATATGTGAGTAAATATATATATAACATTAACATTAACAACAATAATTAAATTTAACCTATGACAAATTATTTAATTATTCAAATCTAAACAAAACATGTAGTTAATTAAATATGCGATGTATAAAACAAGCAAATATTTTTATAAAACTTAACATGTAACGTTTCAAACCTATTATAAGGTGGTCGATTTTACGCTTTTAAAAATTGAAAATAGAACTTAGATTAAAATTATAAAATCAAGTTGGGAGAGATAATCCCAATATTACTCCGAAGTCACATATTGAATCTTGATGTGTAAACTGCATGTGTAACCCTACCTTAATTCGGGTCACAACCTACTTCAGTGGACAAGTGGTCTGACGCGCCACTCTAGCAGTAGACTAGATTGCCAATGACGGGGAGTTCGTGGTTCGAGTTCTAGTCAGGTGTACCGAGGGAGGGTTTAAAAAAATATTTACCACTCTACCTCCGTGCAAAAGCGGGTACTATTCCCATAAATATAACCTTACTAATCACTAAAAACATTCACGTAATTAGTACATAAGGACATAACCCGAATGGATAGTAGGACATGGTGCTAGAAAAAAATAATTCTGTCATCAAAAGATAGATTATAATTATTGACCTCCAATTTTTCTCACTAATCGTGAATTGTCTATGTACAAAAGAATATGCCTTTTTTTTAAGTACTGCGTTGTGTAAGACACAAAAAAATCAGTGTCAGTTAGTGTAGGGGATAGGAACAGCTAGGAACCAATTCGAATTTCACGCGAAGTCTTCTCTTTGCGGTTTTGATCTATTTTTATATTTTTCAAAACAGGATATAACATATTTCATGTTCATGACTCTTCCAGGTAACCGAGATTGATTTTTCAATATTTTGAATTTTTCTCATAACCATGGCATGCATGCTTCATAAACCAAAACTATACATATAATTCTAGATACATGGTCCCAGTAAGCTGGATCATCCCTGAGGCCCCACTTCTGCAAAAATATAATTTTTAAGAATTTCGGGTGGAACTACAACACTTATACAATCAGTGAGTACCTTATCAGAAAATTTGAGTAAAACTCTGGACAGAGATACATCACATAGTTTGTTTACTTCTAAATTTAATTCACTATTTTAAATATTCTTACTAAAATTTACCTTAAATTAATTGATTAAAATTCTTATAAATTATTTTTAAAACATTTATAATGTAAATATGTTAAATAATACTACTAAATTTAATTCACTAATATTAAAATAAACTCAATAAATTTACCTTAATTTTAATTTATTAAAACTCTTATAAATTAAGTTTAAAACAATTAGAATGTATATGTCTATTACACAGATACGGGTAGTAAGATGCGGTTCTAAATGGTCACTCATTAAAAAATAATTACGTGTTTAAACTTCAACAAGACACTTCCATATTTTTATTTCAATACTTTGGCAAATAGCCACTAAATAAAATTACAGTAAAAGTAATTCTTACACATCTAGGAAGACTCTAAGCATGTTCGTCAATTTTCCACTTACACATGCCATATTATGGTTAAATCTTTCTAGGTAGGTGTAGATATTATAATTATAAAAGTTATTAGAATTCTTTTTTATAATATATCAATATTTTGAATTAAATGCTTTGCAAATATTTCTTTCAAAAATTCGATAAAATGTTTTATATAATGTAGTTAAATGTTATCAATATTGAAACCAATAAAATTTATAGGCAACAATAATTTGTTTACATACTATATAATATTTGTCTTTAACTATGTAGTTATGTTATATAATTACACAGTTAAATACAAATATAGCTATAGAGGCCTACTGTAAATAATAAACTAAATTAGTAAATAGCTTGCACAAATATAAAACTTTGAATCCATCCTTTTTTGAAAGACTAAATCGCACTTTTAAATAACACAGGATTTCATCGTAAATTTATTCCTAATGCTTACATAAAAAATTGTCTACAAATAAAGGATTATTACCGACTGGGAAAATAGTTTTTTGTCAAATGGTTACACCGCACTTAAGATAACTGAGGGTCAAAATCTCAATTAATCAAGATGAGATATTTTAAAATCTGTTGAAAAAATGTTTTTCTCTAAAAATAGTTTGGGATTTAAAAAATCAGTTTTTCCTAGTTAGGCCCTAAGGCCAATATTTCTAATAACGATAGATATTTGGTCCAAAAATATATGAAGATAGTGGGGAGTTGAGGAGGCTACATAATGATGAGCTGCATGCCCTGAATTCCTAACCAGACATTGTTAGGGCACTAATAAAATCTCGCATGTTACGGTGGGCATGTCATGCAGCATGAACATGAATATCTATAACCGCGTTCAAGTACATGAATGCCAAACCCAATAGGAAAAGACCATCGGTAAGACCCAGATGCAGATGGGAGGATAACATTAAGATATACCTGAGAGAGATAGAGTGCTATGAGGTGTACTGGATAGAACTAGCTCAGGATAGGGATAAGGTGTAATGAGATAGACAGGATAGAAATAGCTCAGGATACAGATAGGTGATTTACTTCTGTGAGTGCAATAATGAACCATCGAGCTCCTAATGCCATAGAATAAGTAGGTAAGTATATATATAGAATATTTTAACTTGCGATTGTAAAAAAAGCCCTGCTTTATCAGATATATTTTAAAATTAGATATATTATTTCATTAAGATTTATATAGCATTAACTTTCTACGAAATACATTTATCACGGCGATACTTAACTATTTGTCAAATTAATTATTATAAAACACTCCTGATATGAGATATTCCTTCAGGCATATGCTGGTACAGGTGTTTAAATTTCATTCTTCCTATCCTGTTAGTTTAGGAAAAAGAGCTTTAGTTTCTTAAACTTGCACTAAAATCACGCAAAAAAATTACAATTAAAAAACACAGCATACAATTAAGATGATAAAAAAATAAATGATACGGAACTCCACACGGACTTTATAGCTCTATTCTTTAAAAATTGAGATATTGACTCAAAACTCGTGACATATGTAAAACAAAATAATATACACTAGCAAACCCAAGCATAAATTGGAATATACTTATGTAAAGATTTTTTTATAGTCCTGGTTTTAAATTTTATAATTTTGTTTTTAAAGAATTAAAGTCCTCATTTGTATGTTTGGACCGATAAAAAAAATATCAATGTTGGGTCCACAAGGGTCAACAATTCGTATTAAAATTTCAACTTACGCTTAAAATTCTCGACATTTTATTAGGTGTTGTAAATCTTCATGCCATCGAATTTCTATTAAATTACTCAATAATCAATTTTGACCCATACAAAATGTAAATATTGACTATTGAGTATAAAATGGATATATATCACTATTGTACAAACATCTCTCCTAAGAGGTTTAAGGAAAAACAACATAAATTTTTAGAGACATACTTAATTTAATTACTCTATGGCATTGAAGAATTATTGCGTTAAAACTTAAGTAGTATCTCTTTACAACTAAAGCTCACAAAATTGTATTAATATATCTGCAAATATTTCAAAAACTGTTGCATTTATAAAAATATATTTCACATAAAAGTTTTTTATTTTTAATAGTACTACAATTTTGCAATGCTAAATTATTTAGTATCTCAAATAGTTGCGGGGATCCGAAAGTTTCTGCTTCTGTAAAGTACCCTAAAATTCAATATCATGGCAAAATGAAAATAGCCAGTTTATTTATAATCTTAATCAACACCTAGATACGAAATTTAATCAAAATATTTAGTGTAGATTTTGAGAAAATCGATTCTTTGTCCTTTCGCCCTTTCTTAGACTACTCTTAATTTTAAGCTTAAACAGACACTCAAACAAACAAACGTTATTGAAAAGACCACTTTTTATGGTTTGGGGGGTCTTGAAACGTCGACATCCATCAACATTTCAGGTTATATTTTCTTTTGCGGTCGCAATAATTTTACCTTTTGTGTCCGAAAAGTTAAAATATACATATATATGTATAGCTTGAAAGTTATTGGTTTTATAAAAATATTCTTCTTATAAAATATTTGTATTATAAATAAACCTACATATTTGTAACGATAGGTAATTTTATATCTCAAATAGTTTAAGAGATATTATATAAAAAAAGATAAATTACACATCATACCGGAGCCCTTAAAGTCATTTTACCGAAATATTGAAATAAGCCATTTTGTTTGGAATATTTAGAAATGTTTAGAAATTAAATTTAATCAAAATCGTCAGAACTGATTTTGAGAAAATCGAGTGTTTCTCTTTTTGCCTCTAAGTAAACTACCCTTAATTTTAGGCTTGGATATCGAATTCCAAAAAGCCCTCAGGGAAACCCAATGAAAACCCTAGATACCCAGACAAACAAACAGAAAGAAAGTCAAAAACCATTTTTTTGGATTCGGGGGTGGGGGTGGTCATGAAACGTCAAGATTAATCAAAATCTTGAGTTCGATTTTTTGATGATCACAATACTTTCTATACCTGTATAATAGCGAGAAAGTAAAAAGAAACAATTGAGATGAAGATTTTTTTCATGTATATTCTATCTTTTAAAAGGAATAAGGATGAAAAATTACGGTGTTAAAATTCAATCTATTGTCTTTCATTATTAAAGTAAAATATATTCCAAAGTATTAAAGCTTTATATATATATATTCTTTCATTTTTATTTGATTTTAATGTTTTGAATACATGGTGAAATGTTCCAATCTTTGTTCAATTCAAATTCTATAAATAAAATAAGAACTTCTAAACATTTTAATTGATTTAATTTGGTTTTTAGTGGTTAAGATGATCGCTTTTTGAGCCTTATAGTAACGCAAAACAAACATACAGACATTCATAAATATAATCCGTTTTAAATGGGATACTATGCTTACTTTCCATTAAAAGTAGCTTTTAAACAAAATAAATGTTAATTAAACCCTATTTAAAAGCCAATTAATTCCATAAAATACTTTTTATATGACTTTGAACCATCCAATTATATTGAGAGAGTTACACATTTTCCCTTCCAGTAAATGTTAGAATGGGATAGATAATATACGAGTAATTGAGAAATTTATTTAAAATAAATACCGATAATGAGATATGGGAAATTTGAAGGCATGTGGTTTATAAACCATTAATTATGTATTACCAAATAAATAATATGAAACAGTATTTGTATGCTTTGGAATAAAAGAAACGTCCAGATATATACATGCAAAAGTAACATTTTCTCTCTTTAGAACATAATACATTATCTTTCTACTTCATAGTGACATGTCATGAATTCTAAAATCTGAATTCTTTTCAAACAAGCAAGTTCAAGTTTCCATAGCCATCTCTCTCCCTCCTACTTCAGCCCTTCTTGAATCCATCTCTTCCTTTCTCGTTTCCTTTCATAGTTGACTCTGTGCATTCATCTCATTGATGTCATTCATCAAGTTTATCTTAAATATCACCCTCATGACGCGGGAAGCAGAAGCTCCTGTGACCATATAGATTCAACTCACAGACAAACAAACGTAAACCTTATAAAGCGGATAGTGGCGTCACAATTGATAGAAACAATTTTTAAATCATTTATTTGAGGTATTTAATGTGTAATTTCTGAACCGATTGAATGCATCAGCACACGAGAATTTCTATGAGCTAGAGTAAAAGGCCCTACCAATTTTGACGGTAAAGGTATTTTCACATACCTTCCAGGTTCCTTTTACATGCCACGATTAATATGGAACTGACAAGACGGCTTAACTTCGCCTCAAAAGGAAGTTGTGCCATGATTTTTTTCGCCCAAAAAAAATCCGTCAATCTCAGCTGGGTTTGAACCCTCCAGTTGAGGGGAGCTATTCACCCTAAGATCACCAAGGTTGACATCAATAAACTAACGATTTACTTCTTATTTTTAAGTGCACGTTCTAAAACAATGGTTAGCTAAACATATAACTAACTTAATAAGCCTAAGATTATTCTTAAAACCAAATGGGCGACACTAGTACAATTCTAGCATAACTCCTCTTGTTTATTGAATTGAACCAGTGCCTCGATTACTCTAATATGATCTTGCATGACAACTCTTTTTAAAGTGTCTCCACCAACATTCCGAAGAATGTGGAAATATCGACAGACATTACCTAAACCATTATCTTGCTGATGCTATTCAGAAACAAGGTTGTCTGCCTCAGTCAAGGAGATGAGCAGAGCAACATAATATAGACACGTTTTCTTACTATCCATAACATTAAACCATGTTTCAAAACTTTACTGTCTCATTAATACCAGTGAATGAATAAATGGATGGATGGATGAATAGGTAGGTAAGTGGTTAGGAAACCTGAGTTAAGTTCTCGGGGAGCTCAGGTTAACCACGGAAAGTGTCTGGAGCAATCTGTTATGGTTGTACTTAAATAGAGGAATTGAAAAACTGGCATTTTTACTTTCTCGTTATCTTACAGGTAGAGAAAGTATTGTGGTCGTCAAAAAATCTAACTCAAGATTTTGATGAATCTTGACGTTTCATGACCCCCCAAATCCAATAAAGTGTTTTTTGACTTTCCGTCTGTTTGTCTGTCTGTCCCTCCAACTAAAGTCTAAACTATTGTACCGATTGGGTTAAAACTTGGTATTTAGGGTGTTCGTAGGGTTGCCGCGAGGGTATTTTGGAATACCCTAAAATTAAGGGTAGTTTACTGAAGGGCAAAAAAGAGAAAAATTAGTTTTTCTCAAAATCGGCTAACAATTTTGATTAAATTTCATTTCTAAACATTTCTAAATATTCTAAACAAAATGGCTTATTTCAATATTTCGGCAAAATGACTTTAAGGGCTCAGGTCTGATGTGTAATTTTTTTTATATATAATATCTTTTAAACTATTTTTGATATGAAATTACTTATCGTTACAAATATGTAGGTTTCTTCATAGTACAAATATTTTATAAGAAGCATATTTTTATAAAACCAATAACTTTCAAGCTATACGTATATATATTAACTTTTCGAACAAAAAAGGTACAAGTATAGTGACCACAAAAGAAAATCTAACCTGAAATGTTAATGGATGTCGACGTCTCAAGATCCCCCAAACCCTAAAGAGTGGTCTTTGCAATGATGTATGTCTGTGTGTCTGTTTAAACTTAAAATTATGAGTGGTTTAAGAAAGGGCGAAAGGAAAAATAATCGATTTTCTCAAAATCGACACTAAATATTTTGATTAAAATTCGTATCTAGGTTTTGATTAAGATTATAAATAAACTGAATATTTTTATTTTCCCATGAAAATGAATTTTAGGGTACTTTACAGAAGCAGAAACTTTCGTATCTCCTCAACTATTTGAGATACTCAATAACTTATAATTGTGAAATTGTATTACTATTAAAAATAAAAAAAACTTTTATATGAAATATATTTTTATAAATCCAACAGTTTCTGAGATATTGGCAAATATATTAATACAATTTTATGAGCTTTAATTGTAAAGAGATACTCCTTAAGTTTTAACGCAATAATTCTCCAATGCCATAGAGTAATTAAATATAAGTAAGTCTCTAAAATTAATGTTGTTTTCCCCTAAACCTCTTAGGAGAAATGTTTGTAAAATAATGATCTATATCCATTTTGTACTCAATAGTCAATATTTACATTTTTTTATTGGTCAAAATTTATAAATGAGGAATTTAATAGCAATGCGATATCATGAAGATTTGCATCACCTATTAAAAAGTTGAAAATTTTAACCGTAAGTTGAAATTTTAATACGAAATGTTGACCCTTGTAGACCCAACATTGTTCTTTTTTATCGGTCCAAAAATACAAATGAGAACATCAATTCTTTAAAAACAAATTTATAAAATTTATAACCGGGACTAAAAACAAAAAGTTTTACATAAGTATAGTGCAATTTATGCTTGGGTTTGCTAGTGTATATTATTTCGCTTCACATATATTACGAGTTTTGAGTAAATATCTCAATTTTCAAACAATAGAGCGAGAAAGTCCGTGCTGAGTTCCATATAATCTTTTTAATGAAGTTTTTACTATTTGACGGCTTAATATAAGGAGTAAGGCTAAAGTGAGTTGTTTAAAGGAATTGTGGACAAATTAGAAAATGGTATGGAAACAAAACAGTAGCACATAACATGGAAAAATCCATTCACTGTGCACTAGGTAAAGATTTAAACCCCAACTCTCAATCCAGTTTATTCCGAGCCTGACGCCTTAGACCAAATTGCCAAAAGCACGGGGAAAAAATATTGTTGTAAGGTTTGATACTATTTCAATCTAATTGCTTTATCTTCAACTTTGTGCGACGTTAAATGTTGTACAGCCATTTAGTTTAGTACACCTTAAATATTACAAATACATATATATATTATACATATATTTTATATATATATATATATATATATTATAAATATGTCACAGAGCTTCGTATTACCACGTTCCGGCTATTCACAAGTTAGCTAGTCCCGCTAATGTGTAAGAGCTTAGAAAGTATCCATTTAGAAAAAGTGTATCCACATATGTTTCGAAGTGAAGTAAAAAAACTTGAGGATAAACCTCCTAAAGTACACTAGATCATTATTATCCCCGCCATCATCAGTGTAGTCTATTGCGAGAGTGATTCCTTAGATCATTCGACTACTGATGCGGGTCTATCTAATATTAATCGTTCTACCGATTCAAATTATCTTGAGCTCTCTCTCTATTACCAAGTGAAGAACATGTAAATATAATGTCCATATAATTGGATAATTGGGTAAATAAGTTGATACACAAAAAGATTAGAAAGCTCTGCTTTAATCTTTGAGAGATGACCCTATTTGTTCTCAGGGTAATCCTCGAAATCATTTAGTAACTATATTGCTATTGTGACTGGACGTATTAGAGGATGGCCAGAATGGGCGATCGAGCGAATAAAATATAAAATAGAACACATGGGTTGTAATGAGAGGTGGCCAGACTGGAGCGAGCGAGCGCGTGCGCTTGAAAGATAGGACTAGTTCTATTTTTCAAGCGCGCACGCACGACCCGGTACAGTCTAGTTTACAGGAGCTAGGACATATTATTATATGTTGGTTCATTGAGTGCTAGGAAAACTTCTAATTTTGACATTTTTATTATTATCGATAGGTTTAGCACACTTGCTACTAACGGGCTAATTTAATTGGTAAGACCATAAACCATACCTATATACATATATATACATATATATACATATCCATATAAATGATATGTTAAAATACTGCAATATTATCAAAGTAGGCCTTTAGAAATAAGAATCACCATTAGCGTGGAGAGAAGATGAGAAAACCACAACAATAAATCACTTGTCAAAAACCACCCTCAGTTCACTGAGCTAATATTCGGAGCCTCCTCGTCAACAACTATCGAGAGCTATCTGCCAATCAGCGATCGCCAGTTTGGCCGAAATCTTTATCGTAAAATACTTAATTAAATTAGTTTTTAAGTCATAGACTTAGATAATAAACCTTTATAGAAAGTGAACGTCAAATTCCTCAAATAATAATGACCAAAGATGATATACCTAAGTGATGTTGTAATTCTAATGAAAATAATCAGATCGTATAATGAACACATAACAAATTATCAAAAAGCTTCAGTAGGTAACGAGATAAGAGAGAATCGAAGATAAAATTAAAGTGAACCACTTCGCTGGCCACGTGGTCTAACGCACTACTCTCGCAGTTGACTAGACTGCTGGTAACGGGGAGATCAAGGTTCTAATCTTGGTCAAATTCACTAAGGGTGATTTTCCAAAATTGTTTTCCACTCTACCTCCATGCAAATGTGAGTTCATTTCCTATTAATATAACCTTCTTAATCCTTAAAAACCATTAGCGCATAGCCCATAAGCGTATAACCAATGCGGGTAGTAAGACGTGGCGATAAATAAAATGATAGAAAATGAAAGTGTGATATGATTGTTGAGAAACAGGCTAGAACAGATTATATAATATAATTTACAATATTATCACTCAGGACTCTATAGTAGATGAAATGCTTTACATCAATTACAAATAGGCATCGTCAGGAAAAAATAATAGGATATAGTTGACTAATGAAAAGTAATCATCACTTCATAGTATTATTGCATATCCCATGTATGCCAAATGGGATTATTATTGTTTAACTATTCGAGCACTTTATGTTAATGAAGATACATCTATATCAATAAAATGAAGAGTGTGTTTGTCTGTCATAACAGTGCACGATATCCACCAGAAGTGGAGGACTGACATTTTAAAATCAGTAGCCCCTGTGCAAACGCTACGCCTCGAGGTCGAAATTTTAAATTTTTGATTGGATGGATGGTAAGGGAGTAAGGTGTGTGGAGGAGAGAAGAGAGGACTGGGTCAACGTGGAGGGAGAGAGATGATGTGATAAAAGGAGGCGGTGGAGAGGCTTATATTCCAAACAAACCCAGCCAGTGGCTGGAAGCTGTTCATGATGATGATGATGATGATGATGATGATGATGATTGGATGGATGGGAAGGGAGTAAGGAGTGTGGAGGAGAGAAGAGAGGACTAGGTCAACGTGGAGGGAGGGAGATGATGTGATAAAAGGAGGCGGTGGAGAGGCTTATATTCCAAACAAACCCAGCCAGTGGCTGGAAGCTGTTCATCATGATGATGATGATGATGATGATTGGATTTTTTTATTTATTATAAACATGGTTGGAAGAAATAAATTTTTTTTAAAAAATACCCGGTATGTTTGAAGCAATGAAAAGGGTTGCCTGAAGTAACCACGTAATGTCTTGCGTGGTTATCCTGGGCAATTCGGGGTAATTCTGCTAGTATAAACATATTTTAAGTAATAACAAATGGTAGTGTTAAAAGGACTGTAGTCCACACGTCAACGAATTATATGTGTGTTTGACACTAATGCATCATCATTTTTACATTACTTTTAATAAATTTCAGTGAAGAAACTGAAAGGAAGAAACAGGAAACCAGATTATAAACAATTAATTTAAAACTGTGTAAAGAACAAGAAACACATTGAAAAAGAATAATGACTGTAAGAAAATACATATTCAATTTTTTATTTTTTTTAGTTTCATTTCCGAGTAATATAAAGATGCATTTGCACAAATGAGAGTTTGTTGTTGTTTTGTGTTTATGTTTCTCTAGGGGGATCGCGTCGTAAATAAAACCCACAACCTACACAAGTTTAATAAAAGGGATCTTCAGGATAGTATCTGTGCCCTGCTCGACGACTGCTCAGAGCAAAATATGGGCACTGAAATTACTATTTTCAGAGGTGGAAACTCTGGATTTCAACATCCAACAAACACTCGAGAAATGGTGCATAGCATTTTAATGAAGTGGTTCGGGATGGTGTGGCTTATGAAGATTTATCTTTGAGCATGCATACTTGAAAGACAAGTCTATTTATATTTAATTGTGAGTGGAATTTTAAAACCCATGCACTCTAAGCCCTGGAGATGTTTCATTTGAATCGGCTATTTTATTTCGCTTTATAATTGGGACATCAGGGGGGAAACGAAACCAAGTCGAATTCAAAAATATATTTAAAATGTAAACCTTTAGTCATCTCTTGATGGATATCAATAATTACACGCATTTAATACAATATAAAATAAAGCCCAAACCGTTCAATGTATATATGCATAAATGGTAAAGTGGTCTAGGGTGTTAGATTTTTTGCATTTCACTTGATAGTCGTTGATAGGAGGCAAGAAAAAGGTTTAGAGAGAGAGAAAAGCATTTCATTATTTTGTTTTGACATTTATTTACGCTTCCGCCATAGACGTAATTTACTCACTATCCAGTGTTAGGTCTCGAACCTCGATAAACCGTCCATAAACAAGACAGTCTAACATGAGAGTGAAGCCTTACACAGTTTGACAACCGAAGCGGGTCCTCTTAGCCTGAACTGGTTCACCCCCTATTTGAAGTTGTTAATAGCCCTTTGTTAAGCCTAACAATAAAACAATTATTTATTAATTTTGCAAGTGCATGTTCCAATGTGTACATATTAGCACCCAGGACGGCCCTTATTAAAAGATCCTAATATAAATCTCTACTTATCAAAGCTTTAGAACTCACAGATTTTTATCCAAAGTATCGTCGATGGAAACCCAACCCCCCATCATTCTTGATCATGGTCCAGTTCAATATTTGTGGCTTTGGGAGTAGTTGTGCGGGCGTTTCTCCAAACTATTCTACCCCGTGACCATTGAGATCCTGTGTGCAGATTGGGGGTCAACCACTGTATCAGATAAGCCTATTTCTATCATAGCAACAGTATATGTTCATTTTCTAAGTTTCTACGTAAGTTAAAAAAAAAGAGACCTTTATATTTAATTATTCGCATTTCACTTCCCATCCGGGCTGTTCGCATATCTACGATAATAAGTTGGGGATCATGAAGGTAGAATTTAAAGGAAGTGTATCCAAGTTTGCGTGCAAGGAATGTGTGAAACCATTTAAGAAAAAACTTCACCCTCCCCTGGCCAGTATTTGAACCTCAACCTCTCAGTTAAGTGCAATCCATTCTATTTCAAAAGTGACAGCTTATATTGTTTGACCACCAATGCGTGTAAGACTGGAGGAAAAAAACGCCTCAAATTGTCAGGTCAGGAGTGAAACCCAAAACTCCCCATCAATAATAAATCAGATAAGACATGTCACATGATTTACGCCTTTACCTTGATGTCTGTTTTTTTTTAGTACCACGTTTTACTACCCGATTGGATTATACGCTGGCGTGTCTATTGAAGCGGCTCACAAGGTTTACAAACAATCATAACATGAAGACTAAAGATGAGGGATCTTATTGAAACGAGATATGAAAACCATGATAAGAATCACACGTGGAAAAACTTCAGTCGACCCGACTGGGGTACTTGCTCCAAATTTTCCGTCAACTTCGCAATTCATTCCGTAGACACAAACACAATTATTTGTGTTTATTTATTTGAGGTGTTTAAAATGCATTTTCGGAACCAACATGAGAATTTCTATGAGTGAGATCGACCGGGCCTACCAATTTTGGCGTTAATGTTATTTTCACACGCCTTCGAGGGATCTTTTACATAACACAATAGATATAAGACCAACGGTTTTATTTCTACCCCGAAAAAAGTTGTGATATGGATTTTTATCGCTCAAGAAAAATCCGTTGACCCTGGCTGAGTTTGAATTTACAAACATCTGGTCTTAGGTGAGCACTTTACCCCAAGAGCACCGAGGCCAACATCTGTGTATGACAATGACAAATATATTCGGGTAGAAAATAAAATATGAAGCTATTTTAATTTGTGATTATTGAAACTACATGTGCACGCCAGTGTTATTAAATAATAATAATAATAATAATAATGATATCGATATGATTCATATTATAATTCTTAGTATAATTATTAATAAAAATAAAATTATATAAATAGAAAGTTCAACCTATTTTGAGAAAATTTAATGAAAATTATTCATAATAGAGGACATTTATTTGATATCTGGGAAATAGAGATTCAGTCAAATATCTACCTATATGAGATAATTCAATAATTATATTTATCTTGGCCTAAACTAACATTTGGGAAAAGTAATATAATAACACTCAATCAATCACGAATCAACAATGTGTTGAGGTAGACCCATACCACTACTGTCAAATAGTTGTTATGGCCAACTGTAACTATTGAATTAACTTTTGTGACCAGCTTTTTACTTATACTATCTTTCCTAGGCATCAAAGTTTATAGTAAGGAAGTTATTTTATTATAAGGGAAATTATTTAAGAATGTTTAGAATGTGGGCGATTAAAGAGTTTTAATGAGGGAATTTAAATAAGAATATAACTTATTGAGATTATGAAATGAGTAGTAATATAATAAATCATATTACTATTCTTAGTAAAATTATTATCTTTGACAATAATAAAATTGGTATATCCGAGAAGAAATATACTAGCATTTGCATGTAGGGAAGAGTGATAAACATTTTAGGGAGAAAAAAAACACTTCAGAACTCCCAACCAAGATCTAAGCACGACCGCCTCTTTATCGGCAAAATAATCTATATGAGACCAACACCTACTTCACACGCCCACCGGTGTGATTGAGAGAGAGGGATATATGTCCTAGACCTTAGAGCATACGGTTCCACGTCCGTATGAACTAAGGGTTCCATTACCAGCATTGACGAGAAAATGATCATTAGTGAAATTGACGCTTTCCTTTTTTTACCGGGTTGGTTTGAAGGTTGGGGGTCTTGGTTATGTATCTGTTCTGGAAGTGAGCTAGTTCGTAAGTCGTGTGCTGGTAATAATTTGTTGGTTTGGGAAGCGCACTTTCCAAGTAAATAAAGGAGTTATAATATATCAATATTAAAACTAGGGAAGTTTGTGTATATACATTTATATACATATATATATACATAAAATATAGAAATATACACATATATAGTAATGGTGATTAGGTATGTATAAATAATAGCGTAATATATTTAAATAAAATAAGGTTAGTTAGAAAATATTATGTATAAATAAAAATTAGAGTTAATTATATATATAAAATGGTAGTCAGGGTATAGTGTATGGATATAATATAATACAAGCAATTTGGTAGGAATTATATATAATGGGTTTTATTAAGGAAGAAATACCGATATCTATAATAATGGGGAGATGAATTTCTCAAGTATATCAATCTTATTTCTTACACAATGTTGCCTACACTGAGAAATGAATACAGATTCACCGCATCTTGGTACCCATTCAGGTTATATACATTCATTAATAATTTTGTTAGTAGAATTTGTATGAGGAGGGTATATTCATAGAAAATTCACCATCATTTGAGCGAAAGAATAATGGGAGACCATTTAAGGAAAATCGGTATACCCAACAGGGATTCGACCTTCAGTCTTCCCGTCCCCCGACAATCAAGTTCATCATGATAGTGACCATGCAACCAAGTATGTAGGTCCAAATAACATTACTAAACAATATATTAGTTTGTTAGGTGTGTGATGTAATGTATGACCATAAAGATCACTATTTGATATTTACATGACGAATTTTTTCCACATTTTTGTTTCTTGGCCTCTCTGAATTCAAATGGTGATTAATTTCCTTAGAATTCACGTTAATGTTTCTGAACCTTAGATTCCAGCGTAGATGATCCATTTTTTACACCGGAAGGTACAAATAAAATAATTGTATACCAAATGACTTGGTAATTATTTTATCTACTCTTCTCATATTTAAAACTGAGAACCGACACTCACTTCCAAACATGTTTTCATTTGAATCCGTAAAATGAGATACTTTGAGGATAATGTTTACTTTTCTTATGGTAGGGTTTTATTTACGTGGGATGTTTTTTAAATAAACTAACAAACAGAATTTAAAAATAAAACTCACATTATATCAATCCGAAAAAACAAATGTAAATATTTGAACAAAGTTTTATCATATTGTGATAAGTTGCCCTATTAGGTAACCATGGTGAATGAAATATATATATATATATATATTTTCAACAGAACCAAAATAATTTTGTTGTTTCATTTTGATTTGGCCATTGATTAGTTTTTAAAACAATGAAATATGATTAATATATGATTAAAAATGCCCTTTATTATCAAAGATATATATATAAAAAGATGAATATTAAAATAGCTTAATTGAGGATTAAACACCTAATCCTTGGCTAAAGGGTTAGATAACTCTATCTAACGTATATTTTGAATTATTTTAGTGAGTGCTGTATAAAGTGATTGATAAATATCCAATAGGATGTTGGCAAATATCAGGCTAAAGGTTAAAATTACGGTAAAAATAGTTATCATTCCATTTATTAAAGGTAAATTCTCTATAAAAGGTAATAAGAACATTTGTCATTAAGTACCATCTTTTAGAGTTATAGCCACGAGAATCCAACGATTTTACAACTACTGCATGCAGTAAAGAGGCTTCCATCTTTTGTTTCAATTTTTACGTTAATTACCCTATAATTTTTAATAACTAAAATGTAATCAGTGCCTTTGTTACAAAATATTCATTTTGGATGATCTAAAAATTAGTATTTTGTACAAATATTTTTATAATATGTTAATAATGAATCTATTTGTGGGAAATTGATTGTTTTGCTCGTTGGTGAACAGAGTTAATTCCTCTTTACTAGATGTTTCTCTATCAGTGTATATTATTTTATGTATGCACTTTGGTGTAGTGTTTCCGCAACAATGTATATTATTTCGTTTCATAACTCTTACTAGTTTTCAGCAAGTCTTTCTACATTAAGATAAAGGAGAAAGTCTATACGGTTAACCGACCCATTTATTTGTTTTAGCCAAATGGAATGCCAATTGGCTTGGTTAAGTGTGTAAGAGCACACTTAGCTCTGTCATTGAATATGAGGTTTCGATCCTCGCTTGTTGTTAAGTGAGATTTTTCAAATTGAATTACCAAACTTAATTCAGGAAATTTCTTAAGCATTTTTCAACCTCCAAACAATTTTGTATTAATTCAGATATTTAAAGTTCATAGTCCACCATGTTGGCACTAAAGATCACTAATTAAAGAAGGTCTATAATCCCAAGATAATGCAATGAGAAGAAACTTTGAGAGTACTTAAATAATAATAATATTTAGCACCACGTCTTACTATCCGTTCGGGTTATACGCTTTAAGTACTAGCTACCCTAATGGATTAGGAAAATGGGAAGGTTTAAATAGGGGAAGTGAACCCGCATTTGCGTGAAGGGAGAGTGGAAAACAATTTAGGAAAAACCGCCCCCCAGTTCACCCAACCGAGATTCGAACCTCGATCTCCCCGTCCTCAGCAGTCGAGCTTAAGACGACTAGCGCGTTAGCCAACTACGCCACCGAGGTGGGTGAGAGTACTTAAATTAAATTGATTATAATTATAGATATTTAGATTCAAAGATAAGAGAAATCTGAAAATATCGGATAATTGTGTAATTATGGTTCTTAGATGACTCTCCCATGCAGTCGGTGGGGATTATTTTAGTTTTTGTGTGTGTGCGCATCATGTCTTACTGCCCATCCTGACTATCAGCATAAACCCCGTGTTTCATAACACAAGTGAAAAACTCAAGAGAGTTTAAAGGGGGTTAATAAAGAAGAGGATTGATATGAGCAACCTGACAGCAGAAACCCTTCCTTTTAAAAAAAAAATCTTAGAGGGGCCACAGGGGCAGGTCAGCAACACGCATTCCCGATTACACAATCAACATGTACCAACCAGCATCAGGTTGTGGCCGGTCCGATCCCCGGACCTGACTCCAATGGACTCTTCCTTATGTGGACATATAGTCTCACCAGTTTATGAAATTGTCTGTGGTCAGCACAGAAGACTTGGTCGCACGTGTTCTAGTGGCTTGTGAGACGGTGTCAGTGATAGTTGAATGGCTCCAGGAGAACATGGTTTGGTGCGTTGAATGTGCTCGACACAGCAGTTGGGTTGCTGTAAATAAATGATTATGTGCATGCAGTTCAGACTTTCAGTCAATCATTCCTTATTCAGTACACACGTTACATGGTGTCAATACCACGAGTCTGTCGTGATTCATTGTAACTGATAACGCGTGTTGCCGACCTGCCCCTGTGGCTTCTCTCGCCTTTCTGAGAGGAAAGAAAGGATTTCCGCCACCAGGTAGATAATTATAATAATAATATTTAGCACCGCGTCTTACTAGCCGTTCGGGTTATACGCTTTAAGTACTAATTACTCTAATGGATTAGGAATTGGGAAGGTTAAATTAGAGGAAGTGAACACGCATTTGCGTGGAGGGAGAGTGGAAAACCATTTAGGAAAAACCACCCCCAGTTCACCAGACCGAGATTCGAACCTCGATCTCCCCGTCCTCAGCAGTCGAGGTCAACACGACAAGCGCGTTAGCCAGCTACGCCACCGAGGCGGGTAGGTAGATCATATAAATCTACTTCTTTCGTATCCCCCTACTAACCCCCTGAGTTTCGCACATTAATTATGAAACACGGTGTATACACTAGGGGGCTAAATATGAGGAGGGTAGATTTGAGAGTAAAGTGTACGTATTTGCGTGGAGTTAAAGTGGGAAACTCTCTATGATAAATTAACGTAATAGATTAGAACAGGATTAGAAACCCGACCATACAGTCAGTGGAAAAAACCACAAGACGAAACTGATTACTTCATCAGCATGCCCACCGTTGTGGGTATGAATAAGTATGATAGTTTTATGTTTTCAATATACATCGCTAGCATCGCTACTATCTCACTTTTCAATTTAAATAGTATGTCTACAAAACTATTTTA
The DNA here is from genome assembly GCA_902141375.1 of Timema poppense. Lineage (NCBI taxonomy): Eukaryota > Metazoa > Arthropoda > Insecta > Phasmatodea > Timematidae > Timema > Timema poppense. The sequence goes on from CABFOV010001060.1 coordinate 113,895, forward strand.
TTTTATACTAAAAAAAAAGTTTAAAATTAAACAATTTTGACTTAAAACCTATATTAAGGCCCTTGGGTTGAAGCTTGTAGCGGAGTACGTAATTTATTTGCTTCTTTTTAAACTGTCTTTAGTAATAATATATATGTATAAGATGTTTATGATATCTCTTATAACTATGGTAGTACAATTTGGACTCACCATATATTTAGAGGAAGAAGGATTTGAGAATGAGCGTGATTGCTGAGTATTCATTCAGATTCATGACTCACCTGAAAATAAAATATAAGTATTTTAGTATTAAAACTGTGAGACATATTTTATTGTGCTATATCTATAAAATGTTATTTTTATTTGAGATAAATTTTAGTTTAAGGCATTTTGGGGTATTTATTTAAGAAGAATGTATACATTGTTTTGTAAGATAACTATTTGCAAAAATAAGACGAATATACGGTCAAATAATATTATAAATATTAAATAAACATATATATCAAAGATTTGAAAGATATATTTATAGCTAAAATATGTGTTAACATTTTTTTATCTTAAGTTTGTCAGAGAGATTAAAGAAATAACAAATACTGTGAAAATTATATGTTTAGTTATTTAAATTTCAATATTTATATAATTTCTTAATACACCTATGATTTAAATTTAAAAAAAACACACCTTCAAATTTATAAATCTAAGCTATCAATTCATATAAATTATAATGCCAAAATGTCTTCTATATAGTAACGATATAAAATAAATGGTACGAATTAAACGCACTAACTTTCTCATATCGTGTACTAAAGCTTTGAATACAATTTTCAAATCAAGGTCTTCAGCAGACTGCCCTTAAATAAATTTTACTCATAAAAATAAACACATATTCTTGTTAATCACAATAAAACTCATTATTTAACACAAATTGTCCGAATATTTTGATAAATTTTAAAATTTTAAAAATAACTTGGAGGCAACCTTAAAATTATTTGTAAATTGTAAAAATAAAAAAGATTTGTTCTTATTTCTCATGAAAAACTATTCCCAGATACCCATTTAATATCAATCTATAAGGTTAATTTCAATTTATTTTATATTTTATATAATATTTCGTCAGCAAACCACCACAAAATTAAATATTTTAGAAAATTTAATTATATTGATTCAGATCAATATAAAATATATAAAAAGTCATGGATGAAGGTAATTTTTCTTTAAAGTAATATATGTATAGTATCCTTTTAAGATTCATTCATGAAGAAACACGCACTTCTCAGAAATAATGTAAAAAGGATTACACCCTTAAAATATACTTTTTATACCATATTTCCCGTTAAAAGAACAACTGCACTATTTCCTGTTAAAATGAACAACTCCGCAGTATTTGACAAATACGCCAATTCCCTATAACAATAAGAAGCTAGCTTTCACAACACCTGTTGCCAGGACTCTTTCTGGTCGTTAGATTTCACACAGTTGGTGAGGAGAGAAACATGCAAAGGGTATGTCATATATAAACAGTTTGTGCGTATCAGCCAGGCATCCAGGATCCAAACATCCACCCCGGGATCCAAACGCCCACGCACAAGTCGCACAAGCCACACACTAGCAGTCACAGTCTAACACAGTATAAAATAACTTACATTAATATCACAAGTGTGCAGTGATATAAAGCATTTAAATGGAGTATGTATAAGTAATTAACAGATTTCGTTTAAATAAACCATGTGTGAATAAACAGCCATCAACCGTTCTCTTTCTTCAATTTTATTAATATACTGATTTAATTAGTGCTCGAACACGGAGCTATAGACAACTGGTTAAACGGTATCTTTTCCGTACAGTGATGATAGGCGCTCGACCACGGAGCTAAAGACAACCTAAACATCATCACAGCATTATTATATCAGGGAATTAATCCGTAGTGTTTCAATCGATGCCCAAAGCGGGGTGATTGATTCCATAGTGTTACAAAAACTAAAGAAACATTGGTCATTATCATATAAAATAGTCCCTTGATGTATATTTTGATCAAAATTGACATGAATATTTTTTAAACTATTAAACATTTACAAAAAATCAGTCTTCAGTATTTACTATATCATAAACAAAGTATAGGATGTTAATTGGAGATCAACTGTTCCTCAGATATACATTTTAAACAAATTCACTAGAGATATTTTTAAAATAGTTGAAACTAAAAAAAAATAGTCATCATCAACTCATATTTCATACAAATACTATAGTTTAATTGCTGTAATGTAATCGCTGTAGTGTAATCTGAGTGTACCTTAAGTCTACCCTGTTAGCTTGCAAGCCTACCTTGCATTATTCCATTATGGTATAAGTTATAATATAGGGCCAAAGTACAATCTATCAAGGTAGACTGGGACAGTTAATATTAAATTAAGTGTACATGGAAAACAACATCTTTCCCATAAGTGAACGACTAATTATAGAGTAACACTACGATATATTAGAGAGTGAAAGCGGGCTTGTTGCTTGATTAGATCCAGTACGAACCACTCTAGTTTTCTACATCATCAAAGGGATTGGGATTGTGGATTATTAGCTACCGAGTAGCATACTTTAAAATGTATTAATTGCTGAAAACATTTGATAGCTAATTATGTTTGTGACCCGTTACACACTTGCATAAAATAACGTTTTTTTCTTTAGAAACCATACCCTCACCGGTGGTCTTGCAGTCTTAGGCGATAAGTTCAAAATAGTTAGGATCATTGGTGTTGTAGAGGCAGGGGCACAATAAGGGTGGTTTATCCAACCCCTCATCACGCTAAGTGGGTGTATCTACCCTAAGCTACCTTACAATAACTACACCTTAAATAAAATCATCAGTAGCTTAGATCTTCATCGTACTCATTTTTAAATTCAATCTTAAATCTTAAAAAATAGCAAGTTCAAACTATCACTACTTTTTTTTAGCACCACGTATTACTACCCATTTGGGTTATACACTTATGTACTAATCACACCAATGGGTTAGAGATGAGTGAGATTGAATTTAGAGTAAGTGTACCTACATTTGCGTGGAGGGAGAGTGGGAAGTTATTCAAGAAAACTCACTCACATTACGCCCGATCAAGATAAAACCACAGTCTACCCATCATCGGCAGTCTAGTATATTGCGAAAGTAGCGCCCTAAGCCATGTGGCCACCAAAGATAGTTAACACTATTCTCAAGTATATAGGTGGCGTGACATGACCTTTTTAACTTGGCTTTACGTGTATCACTCATAAATACTAACCCACGAATGTACTTAAACTTTAATCATTGTAAGCTACATCGTACAAATAAAGGATTGAAAATTAATTAAAATAATTCCCAAATTTAATTTTTATTATTTTGTCAATTAGACCATTCATTCCATAAATGCTGTCTACTTTAACCAATATTTGAAGGCGTTTCATGTTAATATGGAAAGTAATTTTCATTCCAGGTGTAGTCAATCTTAAATTCAGGAATTACAAGTATTGTATTTATGGTTGAAACCCAAAACATAATTAAATTTAGGAAAAAGCTGTGTCAAAATCTATTTCAGTTATAATTCCCAAAAATACTACTATAGAATACATAATGTTCAACATTTCAGAACAAATTAAACCTCACAATAATGTAGGTATAAACGTGTTTCTATAGATTATTGAGATTCACTGTCTTAAAATTGAGTTTATTCGTCCTATGTCTTTAAGTTATCGGTGGAAGAACGGTCCAGGGTGATAAGTTTGTATAGAACATAATAGCCACCCACTTCAGTGGCCAAATGGTCTAAGGCGTCACACTCTTATTTGACTATACTGCTGAATATGGGGATATCGGGGCTTGAATCACGGTTGGGTGTACTAGAGTTGTTTTTAATAAACTATATTATTATTATTATTATAATTATTAGAACTGCGTCTTACTACCCGTTTGGGTTATGCGCACTTAAGCTAATGTGTAATGGTAGGGAGATTGTGAGATAAAATGGAGGACCTACAGTTTAACGTGGGATCCGAACAACGGTGGAGGCCTGGCATTCCCCACATTCACAAGATGTCTTGTCAAGAGGTGAGGGAGGGGTTTGGTAATCAGATAAATCTGTGCCGGGTCCGAGGATTTAACCCCGGTCCCTCAGAACAGAAGTCCGACACCTTACCCCTAGACCACCAGGTGAACTTTACTAAATTAAATGATTTAACCCTCTCCCTCCACGCAAATACATCTACACTTACTCTAAATTAAAGCTTCCTTATCCCTAACACATTAGTGTAATTATTACTCATAGATATAGCCCGAATGGGTAGTAAGATGTTTTAATAAAAAAAAAAGCCGGTGAGGGACAATTGAGGATTTAGTTCCAAAACAGATACACTAAGGATGGTTCTCCACATGTAACTTTAGTTCTGTTTTAAACATCTCCACTCGATGTTAAGGCTAATGTATTAATCTCACACACCTTCAGCAGCTCTACCACTCATATTAGATCTTTCATAATCCTCGCCTTTGACATAAGAGTTTTTTTTGTGAATATACTAAACGGCTAGAAAGACGCTTCTAATTAATAAACTGCGTTTTAATCTAATCTCAGCACTTGGAAATAAACACTTTTTAAATGATCTGTAACTAATTTAATAGGAAATCGGACCAAGGTGTCAATCTGATATTGTATGCCGAAGAAAGGTAGGAAGGAAGATTGGGGTTTGAATCCTGTACACCGAGGTATTCAAGAAGCCTGCCTGGTTGGCTAGTAAGATGCGATGCTCGTAAAATTAAATGGTACTACATAATAATGCGTATTTTGCAATAGTATTATAGTTTTGAACCAAGTTGTCGTGTTTTTTTTTAAGTAGACCTTAAATGTTTTTTTTCTTCAACTAACATGTATATTATTTATAATGTAGTTTACTCCCCAAAAATGCGTTTGGAATCAAATCGTTATCGGCATTTTGAAAAGAAATTTAAAAAAAATGGATCAGTAAACTACCCTTATTGACAAAGATAGAATTAAAATTACAATTTTGCCTAAGGCATGATCAACAAACGTATAAATATAAAGTTTTAACTAAATCCGTAGAAACATTTCAGTTGTAACCCCAGGTACAGACAGATGTAAAGACGGGAAAGGGACAGACAGTTGTAGAGACGGGAAAGGAACAGACAGTTGTAGAGACGGGAAAGGAACAGACAGTTGTAGAGACGGGAAAGGGACAGACAGTTGTAGAGACGGGAAAGGGACAGACAGTTGTAGAGACGGGAAAGGGACAGACAGAATTGTAGAAAACAATTTTATATTAAGATGGATTTAATTTTTAAAGGTATTAAATGCATCATGATATGAGCACTAGTATAATAGTAATTATTGTACCCTTGGCATCATAAAGCCCTCCCGAGTTGAAGGTGACTGCGTTATCCGATAGCTCATGATCATAATATAGATCACACAGATTTATCTGACGATTTATGCACCTCCATCAAAGGATCTGCCTTAAAATATGAGTGAAAAATAACCCTGGCCACAGGATGATTCCTGGATAGCTGATAGGTTAGAGCACTGAAGTACTGAGCAATATGTCCCAGCTTTGATTCTTGTGTCCAAGTTTAATTTCTCAATTTGAATAATATTACGTTTATATTAGCTAAAGGCCACATAAAACGTCAAGTTACATTTATATTTCTAGATTTAAAATGTTTACTATTACAATATGCCTTTGGTGTTATCCACACCCATCTCTGAGTAAAAAGGGAGATTAATATATTTTAAAAATTGGCTATATGGGAAATTGATATGTAAGATGACACGGCGAGAGAAATTATTTTTAGAATGTTGCTAAACTTTGATCATTCTTCTTATATTGAAATAGTGCCTGATGGGCCAAATTTGGTCTTAAACATTTGTGTGGATTAGTGAAAATTCTATAGAAGAGAAATTCGAAGAACCATATCTTCATATTTCAGATCACTGACGTTTTCTTACTCAAATCAATCTCACAATAACAAAAAACTACCAATATTAATTTTAAATATTGTGAGATCACGTGGAGTTGTTTATGAATCATTTGCTAAAATCACTATTTGTTTAAAAATGACAAGTACGTTAAAACCTAATGACCTAATGTTAAAACAGTTGTTTGTTTGATAGTTTTTAACCCGTTATCACGGAGTTGTTTTAATTTTGGGAATATAGGGAAATTGAGAATACGTCGGGCTTTTTTGGCAATTATTATGTCTACAAAATTTGTTGGTCAAAATAAATAAAATATTTCTCTAGTATAAACTTAAAAACTTAATTTTCTTCACATCGTAACCTTAACAGTTTTTGAATATCTATCAAGAGATTCCTGGAATTAAATTACATTTTTTTTATCTTCATTTAAAAGTCTCTCATTTAATGTCTCTATGCTCATGAGTCATTATAGATATTCAACAAATGTTGATATCACCATGCGAAAAAAATTAAACTATTATGTTTGTTCTGAAGCAATATTTTATTTATTTTGGCCAAAAATAATTTCTATAAAAACTGCCGAAACATGGACCTTTTCTCGCGTTTCCTACATCCCCACTTTAAACTATATATTTGTTTCTGAACGTCTACTACTTATCCAGGATATAAACTGAGGAAATTTAGAGTAAATTTAAGAACATTTGCTGGGAGGAACCGTAGGAAACTGTTTAGTATAAACCCCCTTCAGTACACACTTCCGGGACCCAAGCCCTAACATCAACGTCTCCCGAAAACCAGAGTTGATGAGTTTGGCATTTAGTATGCGTAGGTCTTTTTAGCACCACGTTTTATTATCCGTTCATATTATACGCTTAAAAATTTACTATGCTAATGGTTTAAGGGGTGGGGAAGGTTATATTTACAGGAAGTTTACTCGTATTTGCATGGAGCGAGAAAAGAAAACTATTTTGAAAAACCACCTTCACTACACCCGACCGATATTAAAACCTAGATCTCCCTGTCATTGGCAGTATAGTCTTCTGAGACATTAGCGCCCTAGACAATGCGGTCACTGAAGCGGGTACATTTGCATTTCTCTAACTATTTTTAACGAACCTCATGGACTAAAAATATGATTTTGATCAGAAACGACCTTAAAAATAGTTTATCTACGGTGGGAGTGTAGTTAATTGACAGCTGATAGAAAGTTTCTTAATCCAACATTGGCTGAAAGTATTATTAGAAGCGTTTTATGAATACCAAGCAAATAATAATTATTTCAGAATAGGTTGAAATTAGCTACTTTCAGCTAATGTTTGAAATAAATAACCTTCTGCTAGCTGTCACTTAACTACAATCCACCGTAAATGAACTAAAGCACCATCTGACCCCTTATCTCAGTAGGTAGTGGTTCTCACTTTTTGACAAAGAATCACGGGTTCAATCATTCTCGATACAGCCATAAATTAATTATTGGGAAAATTGGGGTTTCCCCTTACACCACAATCAATTGAGGTTATTGAAACTGGTCAATGTGTCTGTTTTAGAGTTAAGTTAGTTTATAAGTCGTGTGATGGAAGATAGGGCCTACTACCGGTTTGTTCATAAAATGCAATTTAAATACCTCAAATTAATAAATAAAAACCCGCATAAGTGGCTACAATCATAAGCTAGGTCAAATTAGGCTCTTTTAAGCCTGAAAGAAGATCGTGGTTCAAATCCCGGTCGGATGTAGTGATTTATTTTTCCTAAATGGTTTCCCACTCTACTTCGAAGTAAATTCATGTTTTTTATCTAAAAATTCTATCTTCCTTATCCCTATTTCATTAGCGTTATCAATGTCTACAAATAGTTCAAATGGGCTCTAAAACTCGGCGAAAAAATAAAATGGCACTAGGTCAGCTCACCAAGTAGGCCTACTCACTATTTGCCCAAACATTTATCAAAGTTACATTACGAGATATGTATAAACACGGTCATGGTCTTTCGGCTTTAAAATGCTCTATGATGTAGCAAATTGGATCAATCACACCCTTAGAAGAACTATCTTCTTCATGACGTCATAGAAGGAAATCTTGAGGGGGAAACGGAGCTTAGGAATAAGGAGGATTTAAATATTGAATGACTCGAAAGAAATAATAAATTCTGGGAGATGGAGGAGGCAAAGGACAAGGCGCATTGGTGGTCAAAGTTTACTGATAAAAGGAATGGACCTGTTGTGATAAATAACTTTTTTTTAAATCCATTACTGTTTCCAGCTTGTGGCCTTGGTTAGTTTTTCATTCAAGCCATATTTTCCACTACCAGCTTGCTAGGCCTGTCATAGCTTCATGTGTCTTATAATCTAACTTAAGACTAGGACAAGCACAACACCTAGTTCCCGGCCGTTAATTCATCACTGGGAAAGTGTAAACCAACATTTCATCACTAATAATTATTTCGGCAATGCCGGGAATCGAACTGGGGATTCTTAGCTCAATAGAAATACATACAACCAACTGAGATAAGGCGACATAACACCTAATAGTAATAATAATAATAATCGTTCCTCGTGAGGCCGTGGTATGATATCCTAGAGTCTTAGTACAAGTACCCTGTCCCTAGAGGTGGCAGCGTGACGATACGTCACATCGCTGGTCCTCGACTGCAAGATGGTCCCTTTGCACTTGTCACAGCTGTACCCTCCCTTCTCCCCTCTTTATTCCCGGCACATCCCACCTACCTTCTCATGAATACGTAAGCCGCTTGAAGCCGTCGTAAAATATGTAAGTCTCTAAGCTGATATATGTATGTGGCGTATATAAAATATGGAGAAGAGTTAGGTGGTTCGGAGAGAGCCGGATTCCTTCCCTCACCTGCTGCCTTCTAATGTATATTAAATTTGAGGTGGACGTGGAACAAGGCGGGGTTTTTATCTTCTATCAGTCACTTCATTTTCGACACATAGTACTCGGAACGGGAATGTAAGAGAATTTATCCACAAGGAAACATTATTCAGCTACAAGAAATTATATCGCATGAGCTAAGCAATTTAAAAATTTTCCTTTAAAGTTAGTTAATTTCTTTTATGTATCTGTTTCGGTGGCTTCATGGTTTAACGCACTACTCTCGTAGAAGACTAGACTGCCTATGAAGGGGAGATCAAGGTTCGAATCTCGATCGGGTGTACTGAGGGTAATTTTCCAAAATGGCTTTACACTCCCCTCCACGCAAATGTGAATACACTTCCTATAAATATAACCTTCCTAATTCCTAACACATTAGCGTAATCAGTACATAGGCGTTTAACCTGAACGGGTAGTAAGACGTGCTAAGATAATTATTTTGTGTAGAATTGTAGGCCTATCACAAAAGTGCATGGGTGTTATTCACTTGGTACCAGCACTATAAATCTCTTTCACATGTTTTAGAAAATTGAAATATGGAAAAAATAAACGCTGTCACATTTTTATTTTATTTTTAAATTTTATTTTGTATTCTTTTACAAATATTATTAAAACATATTAATGAACCAAATAAGAAATATATGACAAAAAATACATAACATTTCGCATTTATTAAAAATTACTAAGATTTTTTATTAAATTTATAAAAATAAGTTGAGACGCTTTCGTTCAGAATTAAAATTAAAATTTTCTTAAATGTGTCCTATGATGTTAAAACTTACAACTTTGATTTTCTTTTTTATATCTTAAAATAATACATCTGAGAAAATTCCATTTGTTGAGCTAATTTTTTTTAATTCAAGTGTGATAAAGCTAATTTTATCATATATATGTGTCTTTCAACCAATTATCGTAAGCTAGGAATAGGTTATGAAGACCATTTCTCATGGAGAATGTGTGTTTACATAGAACTTTATAGGACATTATCTTCTTCCGGCATCATATTAGTAATTGTAACAAGTAATCTTTTTATTGTAAAAACTAGGCCTTCTAACTTTTAAAAAGGATTATGAGATTTAAATCATGCTCAATATAATGCATATGCATAAGTGGAAAAATAACCAGTTTATATTTAATTTGAGTTATTGTTTTAAAATATTTAATAAGTAACGAAAATACTATAAATTAAAGTCTTTAAATTATTATATTTATAGAAAAACGTTCGATTATCTTTATATAATACAATTTAATCTTATATTATATACATAGAAATAAAGAATACCAAAAAAGGGTTTGGTCAGCAAAAGGTTTTAAATTCAAATCAATTTTCTTTACTAATTTCAAGGAATTTGATTCGTGTCTTCATCTATTTTGAAATGTTTACAACTTTAAAAAATGCATTAAGATCACTCACCAATTAGGGTTCATTAAGATATAAAACGAACCACATCATATAATTATATGCTTTAATATATTGTAAGTTTAATCTATGGATTGAGTAAGTGGCTTTAAAATAATCCGACCCTTACCTTAGATCAGTAGGTAGAGTGTCTGTACACTGAGCTATGAGTCTTGTATTCGATTCCCAGCATGGCCGAAATTTTTTATAATTGGTGAAATGTGGGTTTACTCTATCATAGTGATGAATTAACGGTCAGAGGTTGAATGTTATGTCTCTTTTAGATTAAATTTAGTCTATAAGTCATGTGCTGATACAATCAGCCTGTTCTGAAAGTGTAGGATAAATAAAATAAATAAATGTAAAAACAAAGCTTTAATATAATATAAAGTTTGCCGCATATTATTTAACTTAACAATAATATAAAGATAATCTCAAAACGTGTTAACAAAATATGATTAGTTTCAATAGAAGTTATTAATCTTATATTACATATTATTAAAATGCACGTATATAACTTGTTTTACCCAGTCATATATTTGATATTATTTTATTTTGTTTCATGTAAATTTGGTATGAGAAAACACAATACATTGAATTTTTTTTTAAAAAGTACACGAAGTTAGGAAGAGAAATAGAACAGCCATATATTTTCTCTGGCTAGTAATCTAGGCGGGGAACCCAAAGTATATCCAAATCTCTTTGTTAATAATTTATAGCCTGCGGGTTTAAGTTTTCCTGATTTGCTTGACAGAAAGAACCCTTAGTGAATTGACATTTTGCCAAAACTAAAATCTCTCTTTTCGAGTTTCTTGCGACCATTGTGTGTGGAATCTCCCAAATGTATTGACGGCTGGTTTATGTTGTGTTGTTGCTGTCCAACATTTTCCAAGGAGCCGTAAATAGAAATATTTGTTTAAGAGGTAAAGTATATGTTATTTTATATATTTATACACAAGTTAAAGGTGAAATAAAATTTATATTTATGTTCAGAAACTTATCATTTTAAAATTAACTTTGACACATATTTATGTTAACATTTATGTATGCTTGGACAACAGTAAAAAGAAATCTAGCATATAAAAGTTATTAATGAGATGAATAATTTTAGATATATAATTTAAAATTTATTATTTTACTATATAAGTAGTCATCTTTTTCAATCGATTGAGCTCCTTAAACATTTGTGACATGCCAAATTGACGGTAGTGGAACATATATGCCTTGAATAAAAAACTGGCCCAGGCCATAGGCTGGAAAAAGTAATAGATGTAAAATAACTATATATTACCGAATGGTCTAAAGCGTCACTCTCGTGTTAGAATAGCCATCTGAAGAAGGGGAGTTGGGGCTCAAATCGTGGTAGGGTGTACTAAGAGTGGTTTTTTTTCTATATATATACTGGTTCCTTCCACGCAATTGCGGATATATTACCTCTAAAGCTCTTCCTTCCTCATCCCTAACCCATTAGAGTAATTATCGCATATTCGTTTAACCTGAATAGGAAGTGAGCCAGGATGATTGAAAAAATGTATTTTCTATTGGAATAACACTTTTATCAAAAATCAATTCGTCATTCATATTGTGTGCCTTTGTATGCATATAAATATCATTAAAACTCATCCCCTTTCACAAAGGGCATACACTGCAGAATGTTCCTAGTTTTTACACTATTTTTTTGACAACAGGCTCCTACCTATCACTCAAGGCTTTGAGTGGGGGTGGTGAAAAGGGTAGTAGGGGACTATACGGGGATTAGATAATGGAGTTTTTAATAACCAGAAGAAGTAAATTTGCATAACTTCCTAACGTAACGGGATCCCATATCCGTTTGCTATATCCGCATCTTTTAATACCCACAAGAGCATTGGTTGCCTGCCGCGCACCAAGTTAATAAGATATTCAAGCGCCTGACATAGTCTTCCTTCAAGCCTTCTTCCTTTCTGCCTGACAGCCAAGGGAAGGGGAAGTTAGTCCTGATCAAAACCAGCCCGGCCCATCCCGTGTTTCTTTGCGTACGTAGACGTTTCAAGTTTGTTTTTTTTAATTTTAGTTTTTTTTTTTAAGATCAAAGCTGCTACTGGCTCCGTTGGTGAAGAGATTTACCGTGAATGCTTGATTTGATAATCTTTAGTTTTAAGATCGCATGACTTATCGTTATACATAGGTAAACATATGGAATATCAAAAGTGTGACAAGTGAAGTCTATAGAAAGGAAATGGGTAATTAACGTGGGATGGAGGGGGACGCGAGAAAAAAAACCAGTGTTTTTGAAGTTTTTTATAAGCAAAACATATTTTTGACCAAAATATATAAAATATTGATCCAGTACGGATATAGAGAGCGGCAGTCTAATCTAACACGAGGGTTGCGCTTTAGACCATGCGGCCACCAAAACAGGTGGGCCAATTTTGATGAGGTCAACTTTGATAACATTTTACTATAATGTTATTTTGTAGATATTGATATTATCTATGAAAAGTGACAGCTGAAAGTCACATGAATTGACGTATGAACAAGAAAAAATAAATCTAGTAACTTTTCCAAATGTTAGATATGATCACTCGGAAGAGAATTGGAGAATACATAATTTTTTCGTAATCTTCAATTCGATTACTTCCTGTAATTCCCTAGTGCTGATGTAATTTACAATTATTTAGGTAGCCCAACAGGTGGTCACATGGATTTAAGCCTAAAAACATCCCTCTAAGAACAGACTAGATTTCTGGTGACTGGGCGGCCGTGGTTAGAATCCTAGCGGGTTATAGAGAGGGTGTTTCTTCCCTAAATAGTTTCCCACTCTTCCTTAACTCAAATGAGAGAGCATTTCTTCTAAATTCTAATTTGTTAAAACCTATAAAACTTGTGTAAGTATTCAAATAGTACGCGGATTGTTACTAAAAAGTGTTGCAACAAACAATAATGCTTGAGACATCGAATAAATCAGGTTGGATATACACCTTCATGTTCCAAACTTCTTTTTTTTTGTGCTTCAAGTCTTATTATATGCGTTTGGTTGCACACATATGTGTAAATTCTGATGGTGCATGGATGAGGAAGGTAGAATTTAGAGGAAAACTATCTCTATTTGCACTCAGAGTGGGGAACTATCTAGGGGGGAGGGGGGAGATTTTGCAAACTCGACCGGGATTCTAAAATCTATCACCCCTTCACCGACAGTCCTGTCTATTGCAAGACGGACGTCTCAGGCCGTTTGACCACTGATGTGGGTGCCCCCAAGCTAGGATTTAGGTAACTATTCCTGATCTTAATATACTAATTAACTGCGCTAAAACTAGTTTTTTAATTTACTTTTAAATTTTGTGAATATTGGGTTTATTTGTTACTGGTAAGAGAAAATGAAAATTCCCAACATATTCAGATATATTTAAGTATTGTGAGAGGCCTTTTTAAGGGTTATTTTATTAACCTGGGGAGAAAAATTACATTTAAGCTCTGACCCTTCATCCATGATTTTGGGCAAAGAGTAACGGTTGATGTTGCCCATTAATTTAACTTTACGTCTACAAGGGCGTGACCACAAGAACAAACTGTTTCGTTTATTTCCAAGAATGTTTCTCACGTATTTAATCTATTTCCAGTTTAGTTTATCTACTGGTTTAAATGGTTGGAACAAATGTAAAATCATATAAAAACATAAATATGATAAGCGTATAAAAAATAAGGAAAAACACAGGTTTTTATCATATTCTTGCAGAAAATTAGTGAATTTCCCTAGGAAAACTACCCAGATGAACGTTTGTTCCTCACAATTTCCTCACCACAAGCCCTCAGTTTAATGAGATACAGTTGATGTTGCACAACTCATCTTATCACCCTAACACTATCTTACACAAGACAACCTTTCACGTCTTTCATAAGATCAAAGGCAGAAATAGAAATATCACGAAAATGAATTTATATTTAATATATCGAATGTGTTAATAAAAATGTGGGTACGTGAGGAAATATTTGACTTGTCTAGAGTAGCTCTTTTGTTAGTAAGTATTCACCTACTTGAGGGACATGAGTTTCTTTACACAAATAACATAAATTATACTTAACACAGCTGCAACCATTCTATAGTAGGATCTCCATCGTAAGAGATTTTAGAAAAGTATTTCTCGACCTGAGTGGTATCGCTGGCCCAGGGGTATCTTTTGGTTTTAAGGGGGGCGGTAACTTTTAAGGGAGCATAAGAGGGGCGTTTGGGTTTTTATGGCTAATACAACAAAAACTTTATGTTTATAATAACAGGCAACAAAATATTTAACAAATAGTTCTTAAATTAATTTTAATATTTATATTCCATAATGTTGATAGTACATTTAATTACTATTAATGTTTATAAATATTTAACATAACTTATTTTTCAACGTATCTTTTATTCCTAAGCATTATAAGTTACGCCATGAGTAAATTATTTATAATTTTCTATAGTATATATAATTATTATTTATTTTGAACTTGTTAAATTTGACTGTACAATGTAACATGGATTTTAAGTTATTATCCCTGAATTCAGCATACGTATTAAATTTAGCTTCAGGAGGGAGTGAATAATGGGGGCTGTAGCTAATAGCTAAATTTTGGGTGGGTGCTATGGAAAAAAAATATTGGGAAACACTTTTATAGAGCATGTAAATGATAAGTAAAAAGTAGCCAAAATTGACAGTATTTTAGCACATCGTCTTACTACCTAATCGGATTATACGTATATGTAATAGTTACGCTAATGGTTTTAGGGATTGGAAGATTATATTTTGAGGTTTTATACCCGTACTTGCGTAGAGGGAGGGTAGAAATATTTTTTGGAAAACCCACCTTCATTACACCCTGCCAAGATTCGATCCTCGATCTCCCTGTCATCGTCAGTCTAGTTTACTGCAATATTAGCACCTTGTATCATGCGGCCACCGAATCACGAAATAAAAAATAAAATCTTGAAGTGGATCTAAAAAATTGTACTAAGTTTCCCATTTTTATTAATTTTAGTTTAGGAGCTACACGCCCGATGAGAGTGGGGCTTAGGAAGTCAGGTTCGCAATTTGTTAAAAAACACAAATTAAGGCTATATCAATTAAGTAGGTCCATACCAATTTTCCGACTTTATGTTAGTAGTTTCTTAGTTGACTTAATTGGTAATCACGATGTCAAATGTGGAACGCTATGGATGTGGTTTATTTTTAAAATATGGTTAAGGTGGACACACCAAAGATTAAATTCAATTTTTTTTCTTCCTCAGCAAAACAATTTTTTTTGTCTTAATCAAAACTATAAATATATATTATATGTTATGTTTCAGTTTTATACTTTTCTTTGTTTAAGAGATATTCACACCTGTGGTAGCACAGACAATGATGTAGGCCATGCAATATAAAAAATAAATAGTAAGGAATTCCACACGGACTTTCTCACTCTATTGTTTAAAAATGGATATATTTACTCAAAACTCGTATTATATGTGAAAGTAAATATTATACACTAGTAAACCCGAGTAAAAATTGCGTTATACTTACGTTAAACATTGTTTGACTGCCAGATTTAAATATTATGATTTTATTTTTAAAGAATTAAATTCCTCGCTAGTATATTTGGACCAAAAATACCCATATTGTGTCGGCAAGGGTCAATACTTATTTTAAAAATTTCAACTTCCGGTTAAAATTGTGCCGTTTTATTAGGAGTTGCACTTCTTATGGTTATTGCATTGCGATTAAATTCCTCATTTATAAATTTATACTAATAGAAAAGGTAAATGTTGACTAATGAGTCTAAAATTATAGAAATAGATAATTGCTGTACAAACATTTTCCCTAAGAGGTTACAGAACATAAAGTTTTTAAGAGACTTACTTATCTACTTACTTTATTGAATCAAAGAATTATTGCGTTAAGACTTAAGTGCTATCTCTGTACAACTAAAGCTCACAAAATGTATTAATATATTTGCCACAATCTCCAAAACTGTTGGTTTTATAAATATATGTTTTAAATAAAAGCTTTTTATTTTTAATAGTACTACAATTTTGCAATGATGTGTTACTTATTGTCTTAAATAGTTGTGGAGATAAGTAAATTTCCGCTTTTCTAAAGAGCTCTAAAAGCTAGTCTCACAGGAATATGAGAATAGTCATTTTGTTTATAATCTTAATCAACGTAAAGATACGAATTTTAATCAAAATCGTCGATTCGTCGATCAAAATCGATTATGAGAAAATGGATTTTATTCACTTTCCGCCCTTTACTAAACTACTCTTAATTTTAGGGTAAAACAGACACACAGACAGACAGCATTGCAAAACACATTTTTAAGGTTCGGGGGGTTATGAAAAGTCGACATCCATCAACATCTTGGGCCAGATTTTTTTTTTTTTTTTTACGATCGCAATACTTGACCTTTAGTGTTCGAATTTTTTTTTTAATATTTGCGTTTATCTTTAAAATGATTGATTTTATAAAAATATGTTTCAAATAAATTATTTGTACTATAAATATTCCTACATATTTGCAACGATAAGTAATTTCATATCTCAAATAGTTTCGGAGATGTGATACAAAATGTGAATCTACGTATCAACACCATAATATTATTTTGCTGAGAAAATGAGAGTAACCATTTTGTTTATAATATTGATCAATGCTTAGAAATTAAATTTAATTAAAATTGTTAAAGCCGATTTTGATAAAATCAACACTTTTCACCCCTCAGTAAACTACTCTTAGTTTTAGGGTTAGATACCAAGTTTTAGTCCGATTGGTAAAGTAGTTTAAGCTCTAGTCCAAGGAACAGACAGACAGACAGAAATTCAAAAAACATTTTTACGGAATCGTGGGATCATGCATGAAACGTCGACATTTTCATAAAAATCTCTCAAGTTCAATTTTATTGTGGATCACAATCATTTCTCTACCTCAAAAATAGTGATAAAGTAAAACTATTTACCCACTCCGGTGGTCTTGAGATCTAATGCGCTACAATCATGTCAAAACAGACTGCTAAAGACGGGGATTGGGGTTCGATCTCAGTCGGATGCAATGAGGATAGTTTTTCTGAAATGGTTTGCCACTCTTCCACCACGAAAATATGGGTGCACCTCATCTGGATTAAATCTTCCTAATCTCTAAACCATTAGTGTTATTAGTACATAGGCGTATTATACGAACGGGTATTCAGACTCGGTGCTAAAACAACCTTAGTGCACATTTTCAAGTCCATCTATGTACATATATAGCAGCCTAGCACTTTTTCTACATTTTTTAACTATCCATATCAAACTCCAACTGTAAGTAAAAATAAGATCTACACCACAAGGTATACATAAGTATATGCTAAATTTAAGCGATTTTTATTGGTTTGTGTGTTCGCCAAACTGATGGCCAGGCGGGATAAGACATCAGTTTCATGTTGTAAAACAGGATACGCTTGAAAATAATACCTACAGGTTTAATTAAGTGGGTATTTAAAGTTTCGTACTTCTAGGTATTTTGATTTTGAATCTACTTGCACTGGCTGTCAAAATGTTCCAAGATATTAAGCTAAATTTATGTAAAAGTAAAATAATACCCTTAAGGTTAACAGCCTGTGGTCACCTTAGTTACGAAGTCCTAAGCCAGGTTTAATTTTAATGTAAGTCTCGGTTTTTGAGTTTACCGTGCGTGGCCTAAGGCATCAAGCTCAAAGTGGATGACAAAGTAAAAAAACAAGCCCAAATTGAATATAATGAGGTTTCCTTGAGTACAGATGTCAAGTTAAATATTTCTCTCGGGTTTCGAGCTACTTACAACTGCTGTAGTCACGTGGTTTAAGGCATCAAACTTACCAAATGTAAAAGTTAATAAAACACTTAAGGTGGGTCAACATAAATAATATATTGGTAGAGTAATAATATAAAGTTTAATTTTCTTTCCATGGTGATATCAACTATAATTGTTTAATATCTTATATGAGCATAACTGTATTAGATGAAAATTTTATAAACGCAGAGAAAATGTTTTCATTAAATTCCAGAACATCCTCGACAAATATCCAAGAACTGTTGAGTTCACCATGGGAAGAAAATTAAACTCTAAGTTTCCACTTAAGCAATATTTTATTTTGATATAAAAACTAAAAAAAAAACCACTGGTCTTTTGTCAACTCCCCCACATCCCCACCTTAAGGTTTACACACTATGGTCTCTATAGTAGGTAAGGTTGTGTCATATTTATGTTTTCTAAGTTTCATAGCTTATGAGCTACCCGAATCAGTGGTCAGGTGGTCTAAGAAGCTAATCTCTTGAAACTAAAAATACAATTTCAAAGTCCACACTCTAAAATTTACCAAAATAGTTATACAAAGTTTCATCTCTCTAAATTTCTTGGTTCTGGAGCTACCCGCACAAGCACACAAAGGTGTAAAGAAAAAAATGCTTGAACTTAGCACTCTTAGGATCCCCACGTACTTAAGCAATATAAATTGTTCTTGAAGTTAAAGCGTTTACACATATGTTTTCATTCTAATTTTTATGAGTCTTTTCTTTTTTCCTTTCTCTTTGGATTTAAGATTGAAATGATTCATGGAATTTCTCCTTGTCTTTGAAGTAGATATTTTAGCTTGGTAATCAATTTGTGAATAACCATTGTTGAATTAGGTTTTACGTCCCTTATAGGCTCACTTAAGACATAACACATTGATCCACAAATTTAAACTTTGCTATACATAGTATACATATAATAAAAAACTATGTTAATCGAATTTGTAATTATATATTTATATTAACCAAACATACAGAGGTATATAAACTATCCTTTATATGGCTATGTCAAGTTGAACATAAATACAATTTATAAGTCCACCAACAATAGGATAATACACCCGTGATCACGTGTCTTAAGACAAACTAGTTGCTAAACCTCAATTCCGTTTGATTTAATTCGTTTCATCCCTTTCCGGTAAAAATTTAGATAATATAAAAAATACAACACTTAAATCTACAAAGCTGCTTTCAAAGCGAACGTACAAATGTACAGAAACTCTCCTTGTTATCATACTGTAGATTACGCTTATTTGCACAGTAATATATACTATTTATTTGAGGTAACTTATTTAACGTGCTCTTTCTGAACCGTTGACGTATTATATTAGAACACAAGAACTTCCATTAGTGAAAGGGTCTACCAATTTTGCCAGTAAAGCTATTTTCACATTACTTCTATGGTTATTTTACATATCACGATCAAAATGGGACCAAAGGCTTTACTTCCTATTTCAATGTTTTTGTGCTACATATTTTTATCGCTCAAGTATAATGCATCGACCACGGGTTGGTTTGAGCTCACGAGCACTTTAAATCATGACCACCGAGTGTGACCTTTATAATACTTTTATATATATATCGCTTATTTGTTAGGGATCAGAAAGGTGAATTCAGAGGAAGTGTACCTGCATTTGTTTGGATGGAGGGTGAAAATTATCTAGTAAAAATCACCCAACCAGAATTCAACCCCTTTCAATAGGTCATCTGTAGTCTAGAGTATTACTGAGTGACGCCAAAGACTGTTCAACCACAGAGGTGAGTTTACAATCTTATAGATTGGGGTTTGAATCCTGGTAATGCCAGCAGCCCGGATCTTTTTTAAAGAAAATATTCATAATGGTATATATTATATGTCAGTAAAAAAAATCCCAGCTCTGACCTATATTGTTATTTTTAATTGTTTAACTCATACACTCTAAATGTTTATGTTTCACAAACTTTATACATAACAATAGACCAGTGCATTGAAGATAGAATATCTTGTTAAAAAAATAAAAAAATAACCGCCATAATGGAAGAGAAATAAAAACTCTTGTTTCATCGTGTGAAAATAGATTTAAAGAGGGTTTGGGCATAAAAACGTAACATAAAATTTGCTTTAGTGTTATTTTAAGGATATATTCTGCAATTTTTATAAACATACAGAAGATCCAAAATAACGGACGTGTTTTTTTTAAACATACGTTTATATTTTATATTTCTAATTTAACACGTACCATGTGGATAAAATGTTTCGTTGTATTTCGACCTTTACAGAGAGAATATTATTTTTTTGACAAACCACAGAAACAATCATGTTGTACCATAGTGTCTTTTAAGGATACATTATTCTATCTCGATTAGATCTCCGCTAATAATTTATGTCTCAATTTCAAATCGAGCAAATGTGTTTCCAGCATAAAAGTTTATATTTATCCAAACGTTTCAAATGAAGATCAAAACACTTAAAAACTTTGTGCTATTTTAACGTGATCGGCTAATTTTATATCCAGAAAGAAACCCCCCCACCCGTCGCCCTCCAAACCCCATCCCTTTTATTCTACCCAGAAACGAAGCAACCCACCTAAATTATTGCCAGGAAACATCACGGGAGAAAATGTCTGGTGAAGAAGATGGGTTTATGAGGTAAATAATAAACCCCTTTCGGATTAGTACTTTTCTTCCCTGCCGAGAAAAAGGAACATTAACGATAATAGAGTTTGCTGAGTAGGGTTTGTTGAAATGAGCGAGCTCTCTAGTCGAAAGTAAATCTTTCAGAGTGGTTTGTCTTGTGGCTCTGCAATGGTGGAAGGCTGCTGACTGTTTGGAGCCCATTTACAGCCTTTATCTTCGGAGCTCTGGCGTCACGACACTCAAGATTTACTCACATTTTACAACGCGACGCAGTAAAGAAAACTCACTGTTGATCAGGACGAGAAAATGGGTGGAAAATTATTTCCAAGAAAGCCTTAACATATAGTTTTTGAATAGATAAAATTAGAGGATAGTCTGTTATTTTACAAATAGAGCTTGACCTGGTGGTCTAGGGGTAAGGTGTCGGACTTCTGTGCTGGGGGTCTGGTGTTCAATCCTCGGTCCCAGCACAGATTTATCTGATTACCAAACCCTTCCTTCACCTCTGACAAGACATGTATTAATCACAACATTCTGAATGTGAGGAATGCCAGGCCTCCACCGTGGTTAGGATCCTACGTTAAACTGTAGGTCCTCCATTTCATCTCTCAATCTTCCTAAAATGACACATTAGCGCAAGTGTGTACAACCCGAACGGGTAGTAAGATGCGGTGCTAATGATAATAATAATACAAATAGAGCTAGAATCTATTGAATAGGTTTCATTTTGTTGCACCATCGATTCTCCTATCACGTGGAAAAATAGACGATTACTATTACATAAATATATAAGTTAAACAAATAAGTTTATTAAAAATCAAACAGAAATATATAGAATATATGAGTGAAAAAAATGTAACTAAATTAATTAATGATAACTATATTCTGTTATCGGGGCAGAAATCATACGGTTGTACAAATAGATACTAACATTTTGTAAATAAGTAACTGACAGAAGTTAAGATAGAACATTTTTTTTAGTTCAACAACTTTAGAAATACGAATATTCGCGCTCACTCGAACGAAAGAGCGTCTGCCACAACCAGGCAACAATAAAAATGGATTGAGTTTTAGGCAATATACATAAAGACAATATAGCCAAGCTAATTCAAGACTAATACCTGAGAGGTATATTCACGAATAATAGTGACAATTGAAAATAGAGATACAGCATCAAGTCCTATATTTTTAGAGTTACTAAGAAGAATATTATTTAAGCTAGCTAGCTAGCTATATAGCTCATAGAGAGTTACTAAAAACCTAAGAATAATATCCTATAAGAGGAGCTTCCATTTTACACATAATAAATGGCTAACAATCAGGAATCTACACAGTATTTTACTATGGCTGGTCATTTTCCAATAAGTACTGCCAGAACAATCAATAGTAAATTTATAAATTTACCCAATACTAGGGCATACAATAGCTAGTACAAACTATCTTTGAACACTTAAATACATATGGCTCTTGAAGGGGCCGGAACAAAAAATTATCCTCGCGGGTCACTACTTCAATCTAGTAGTGCTCCCACAGGTTGCGTACCGTAAATAGTTAAACTAAAATAAAGTGTTAGATGATCTGATTGTAGCAATAAAGAGATCCTAAACGTGATAATGCTGTTTAGGGTGTCATACAAATATAACAATGTCTTAAGGACTTAGAAAAGGAAATAAAATTCATGGACTCAGTATACACAATTGTCTGGTACTATAGTTACATATGTAGAGCATAGAGCCCTCGTATTTAAACTATGCCTTGTGGGCATATGCAAATAATCGTCGGACTATCTACCCAAAAAACTATATCTGATGGACATAGAAAATAACGTCAGACTTTCTAACTAAAGAAACCATGTCTGTAGGACAAAGAAAATAAAGTTGGACATTCTAACTAAAGAAATCATGTCTGATGGACAAAGAAAATAAAGTTAAACATTCTAATTAAAGAAACCATGTCTGATGGACAAATAAAATAAAGTTAAACATTATAATTAAAGAAACCATGTCTGATAAGACAAAGGAAATAAAGTTAGACATTATAAATAAAGAAACCATATCTTGTGGACAAAGAAAATAAAGTTAGACCCTCTGACATTAAAACTTGTGTCTGATGGACATAGAAAATAACTCAGACACTCAAACACAATACACTATGTCTAATTGACATAGAAAATGAAGCAATACATGCTAATACATGAAACTATGTCTGATGAACATAGAAAGCGACGTCAGATATTCTGACACGTTACTTAATGTCTAATTGACATAGAAAACAAAACAAGACACTCTGATACATGAAACTATGTCTGATGGACATAGAAATGAGAGCTTAGAATCTAATTTAAATTCTAAACATAAGATACAGATACTTAAAGTCCCAGAAGAGGCTTCCTCTGCGACGTGGTGGTGAGTCTGACACCTGACCCATCGTGGCTACCAGTAGTCTTCGGTGTTGAAATTTTACGTCGTAGTTCTTCCTCTGGTGAGTAATTACAATGGAATACAAAAATGCAATTCACAGGGAATCCGTTATATAGCAACAGAATGAGCCCGAATTTGGACTACATCGGGATATCTAAGACGATAAGGGGGGTTAGGGTTGTAGAATTGCTCCACTTTCTCAGCAGTGCTGTCAGAAGGTGTGGTGAGCAGAGACAATCATCTTTATTTTCTTCGGTGTTTTTCCCTCAGGACGTGAAAATGCTCGCGGTGCCGGTATGGTCTGCTGGGACAATTTTCCTCGACATTTGGGCGTTTCCCGGCAACATCAATTCACAGTGAGTCAACACCTGCCACATCTCATTGGAATAGATTAGTACTTGTTATCTTGTTTTAATTGTATTTATGGAATTTTAATTGTAGATGTCATATTATATAACCAACATGCTACATTGTTTAGAAATGGGTCAGATCCAATATATTAAGAATCGTAATCTTATATATGAATATTTGTTCTCCAAATCACAACTCTTTAATTTGAATCAAAGTATTCGTGAAAAA